>VCHN02003751.1:0-13426 GCA_007115665.2 Sequoiadendron giganteum
CTCTTTCATTTTCCTTGCTCATAGGATGGCTCTGCTCATCCTCTATGTCCTCGTCATCCTCCTCCCCCTCATAGTCACTATCATCCTTTGAATCCTCATTTCCCTCTAGGAATAGATCTACCGGATCTACTCTACTATCTGACTCTTTGTCATCCTCCCCTAGGTTTGGTAAAGGTCTTGTGAAGCCCATAGGATAATCCATAGGAAAGATAGCTCATGGACGAAGCACCTTCCACCACTCATCGTACTCCTATGTCATGCTGACATAGTCTACATCAAAGACTAGGGGTATGTAGGTCTCCTCCTCCGATGAATCTCTCTAAATGCAATCATCTATTGTCATCCGTTTAAGGTGACCAAGTTCGTAAGGGCTCTGTAATGATCATTTGTATGAAGACCATAGTATGAATTGTCTCTGCAGTTTCCTAAATTATCTCATGATGTGACCGTAGTAGAAGGGTATCACTATTTGGTAACATCATCCCCAAAAAATAGCATCCCTCTGCATTTGTCTTAGTTGTCCTAGTGTGTCCTTCCAGAATAGCTCCATCAAATAGGATCTCCATAAAATTTCCTCCTCGCTTAGTCTATCAAATCTAACCCTCCAAAATAGTACATCATTTTTTTCCATGCCTATCATAGTGGATAACTAAAGACCTATGGGTATCCTAACATTGTAGCAATTAGGAATCCTATAGGCCTAGTGGGGGTAATGTGATCTAAGATCGAGGTCTATAGTAAGGTGCAATGCAACATGTTGTGCAACTCTCCATAAGTAAACTGACCCAAGTCATACTATAAGTGTGCCAGTATACTCTGAACCCATTCAAAGATGACATAGTAGTGCTCCATGTCTCAAATCATGTGCACTAGCCCCCTCTAGATGTGCTTCATGACCATCAAAGACTAGTACTAATGCTATTGAGAAAATCAAAATGTGCTTGAAAAGTGGTGAATGTGCATATAGTAGCCATGAAAGCTCAATGTGCAGTACCATGATCCTATGGAAAAATGATTTACCTAAGCAATACTTGGTGTTTGCCTACATCTCCTCAAAGCCCCTGCCCTATGCTAGGTATACCCTCTCTCCTTAGATAAACACTCATAGTATGTGGTGCACGTCCTCTAGTGTGACCATCATCTCTCTTGTAGGTAGATGGAAGGTGCAGGTGTCCATGTCCCATCTCTCTACAAGCGCCATCAACTTGACATCATGATATCACATGGTCGACGATAGATAGGCCCAGTAGAGGCCCATCTCCTAGAGGATCTACTCATCCTCCTTAGGTAGTTGATCAACAAGATCTCGAAGATATTTGAACTTATGGCCACCTAGGTGTTGGCCCAAATAAGGTGCAATTTTCCATAATAAAAGAAGTAAAAATTTCATTTAAAACATCTTAAAAAATTAAATTTGTACTTTAATGGTAAAAAAGTGTGCTAACTTTTGTCTAGAATATCTTAATTAAGGTTTCTAGACACTTTATTCCTTAACTAGGACAATTTGCAAAAAAGTGGGACACTCTACAACAAAATGGGACACTCTGCGACAAAGTGGGACACTTTGTGACAAAGTGGCACACTCTGCAACAAAGTGGGTTACTCTATGACAAAGTGGGATACTCTATGAAAAAGTTGGACACCTTGCCAAAAAGTGGGACACTTTGCAACAATATAAAAAAATGAAAGAAAAACCCTCCCTAGACTATAAAATTATCTAAAAATTTCGTAAAAATATAAAAAAATTGGTTAAATCAAAGAACAAAGAAAGTAGAATCCACTCACAATAGGTTGTAGCTCCTCCCATGCGACCGCCTCTCATAGAAGCTCAATCCATGGATGGGTGGATGGGTGTCTTCTCTTCATGGTGGCTCACTCTACTCCAAGCTCACTCTGCAAAAAGGTAAAAGATAAAATGAATGTAATTTACCTTCTCTTTTATCTTTATATTCATGCATTTTTAGATCACTTTTTGTTAAAAAGAAAAGAAGTTATTTTTACTTAAACTAACATATTAGGAGCTAGTGAACTCCATTTTTTATGTTGTTTGTGGCAAACTGGAATCGCGGTTTTGCTCGCATTCTCATCAAATATCTATGATCAAGTGACATGGTACTTCAAAATTCCCTATTATGGAATTATCTAGTTCGATATGGCTGGATTGCTACCTTGATCCCACCTTTGTAAAGCAATCTGAATCAAGGGGGCATACATCTACTCTCAAATTTAATTTTCTAGGAAAGTTAGATAAGAGTACTATTTTTGAGCTTCTAATGAATCTATGATGTAGGATGTAGTTCCTAACAGTATGGTTTTGTAGGTAACTAGAGTGGGGGCTTCATTCTGCCTAAAAAATCCATATAAGCATCATTTTATAAAGTTACTTTTTGAAGTACTTTAGCTTGCATATGCACGTAGTGTCATATGGGTGCTAAAGTGGGGCCTAAATGTAGTCTAGAAAAATACATACCTTTGAATTTTCACACTTAATTTGACCTATTTTAGCACCTCTTGCATTAAATTCCCTTTAGATCACTTATTATGGGCCCCTAAGACCCCTGGTGCCTCTTGAGGCATATTTCATCTATAAACCTGACCAAAATCCATAAAGAACTGTTAATCTTGGTAACCCACCTTTTAAATTTGTAAAATAAGCCTTGTGGGACCAAGATGCCATTGGTGGAATCTTAGTCTTGGTGGATTTATCTTTCAGGAATTTAAAGGGGGAAATGAAATCTTTGATTCAAATTGGCATTTTTTCGGCCTTTGGGATCTAATAATTGGGTTATTAGATAAAAATACCTATAAAACTAAGATTCACCCCCCATTTTTACAGTAAGTTGATAAGTTGAGCTAAGCAATTGAGAAGCAAGTAAGTTGAAAAAAATCAAGTTGAAGGAAAGTTTCAAGAAGCAAGGAATTGAAGTGTTGTTGAAGCTTTCAATTATGTTTTTGCAGGTTCTTCAAGTTTATTTTCAAGCCAAGATCTAGCATTTCCAAAGTCTAATAGGGGATTCCTATTAAGGATCATGAGAGATTCTAGGTTGGAGATGCAACTAGCCATTATTTCAAATGTAAGGAATCATTCTTGATTCATTCCATCTTCCATTGTTGTTCTATTTTCTTCCTATGGAAGGTACATTTCATGTCTATGACTTATTAGGGTGATTAGAGATCTACTTTGTAGGTCATTTTCATTTGCATCTTAGGAATTTTATTCTAACACATTTGAATAGGGTTTCTCCATGTTCTAGCTTGTATAATCTTAGAAACACTTAAGATTAGGGAGCACACACATATTTCCATTTTCATATTTATGCTTATTCATCCAGGCTTAATTACCAAACAAAGGGGTTTGACCAAAGAAAACCCCCATAAAAAATCAATCCAATTTCCTTTGATTTGCAGGCTATTTTGCAAGTTCAGATCTAAAGACTTGGTGGAGAAGGGAGTGTATATATTGAATCTCGGGATCACATCCAAAAAATTTAGAAATTCAAAGTGGGACTAAGTCACCAACTAGGGTTTCTTAGTTCTCTAAGAGCAATTTTACAGAGATTCTTTTAGATCCTGTTCCGGCATTTGAAGATTTTGCATCTACCCTAAAAAATAGAAGTGAGAATAAGACAATAGTAAGGGCATCTTTGTCCTCCATAACATATTTTCACAGATTCTTTACATTTACAAAATCCTCACTGCATTTCTAGAGTTCCCAGTTACATATATCCTAACTCCCTGATGCATAATTTCATCATTTCCATCCTTCATTTAGCTTATATTATTATGTATTGTGAGTTGAATGCGTATTTGTCTTTTCAAAGTATTTTCTTGGTGGTGAACCCCTTAAAGCTTAAAGGACCCCCTTCCTAGGTCTTCCTTATTGTGAATTGACTCACCTTGTGAGGTTGATAGTCAATCCAATTAGGGTTCCTAGGACATAATTGAATGACCTAGAGAGAATAGTGGTCCATCCACACGATTTTACCTATGGTTCAGTAGGCTCACCAAAATGAAAGAAAGAAAAATTGGGGTGCTTTCTCTCTTAGGGTTTAGTATAGGTAAAAAGGCAATTTTCACTGACTTTCACTCAAGAACAAACCCTTGAGACCTCAATGCAAAAGAGAAAGAGATCTTGCAAGTGGGTTGAACATGATCTAATAAGGGGTTCACCACCAAGTTTTGATTTGGAAAAGATAATGAAATTTAAAACCTTAATTGAATACAAATCAATACTAAATGACCTAGAAAAGTGAATGAAATGAAATAGAAAACTACAAAACAAAATGTGGGTATGTGCAGGATCATCATTGAAAAAATAGGCCCTTAAGTGGTGATGAATATTCAAAAAATTAGAGTTAGGCATCTTGACATAAAAATTTGAATAAGTTATCTATATTATTTCAAAAATATGTAACAATAGAATCTATAGAAAATTTAATGTAGTTTCTAAACTACTAGGTTTATTGAAAAATAATAAAAATCTATTTATTGAAAGTTTAAAATTTCAATAAAGTAGTACTTAAATTTCTAGGAAAAAATAAGAAGTAGGTGTCTGTCTGACCACCCTAACCACAATAAATTGATAATATGTTTTTATAAGATTTTAGATAAAAGTAGAGGACTCATATCCCTATGCGATGCATATTCTTTTGTAATTTTTTTCTAAGTAAATAATTAATTGTGAATTTTTTATTACAACATTTAAAAAATATAAAAACTCGTATGTCTAACCACCTTAACTTGGTCAAAACTTCATGAAACTCAATTCTTTTTTTTAATCGTATAGTATGTGAAGCATGGAATGTGACGCGTGTTTTGGAGTTCAAAAAATGCGATACCATTTGAAAGCTATAGATATTTTTCAATCAGCCTATCAATCAAGACTTTAGTCATAATTCAAATAAAAAATGAATAATAATAATTTATGAAATTCAAAGTAAAGAATAATTTATATTGGTGGAAATTTGAGAATTTCCTTTAAAATTCATTTTCGTTTCATCAATTTTTGGTAAAAAAAAGGTTGTCAACCACATGGGCCATCAAATCACTTACATATCGCCACGTTTTGGCCCATCATGATCCTACACATACCCATGTGTGCACTAGAAAATATGGAGGTGATTGAATGGATCTCTGAAATGCTATAAAATCTGACCTTAATGCTAATTGGGACTGATTTGCCAAGCTGGGCGAATCAGTCTAGAATTTAGGTTTTTGTGCATGAACAGGAATCTACAAATGGGTATCCGAATCTACAAAATCTTGAAAATCGAATGGAATTGGGACTCATTTTCCAGAAGTGGTGAATTAGTCTAGTTGGGATTTTCTAAGTCTTGAAAGGCTGATCCTACTCTTATCTATCTTCTTTGTCCTTCCCAATTGGTTTCTAGATCTGAATTCCTGATTTGGAACCTATAGGTCTTCTCCAAGGTTCTCCAAGGCTTGATGACAACTTTGACAAGTTTGAATGACTTGATAAATTTTCTCCATTCTTTCTCCTTAGGAAATTTGTGACCTAGACCTACAAATTACACATAAAGGAGAGGGGAAAATGTTGTTTGGTTAGTGGATAGGGGTTTTCCTTGGTCAAACCCCATTTTGGAAATCAATCCTTGAAATGACATCAAATAAGAATCGAGAATGATGAATGATCAAATATTGCACCTCACCAAACCCTATCAATAGAGTTCTAAAAATATGCTTGAGATGGATGCAATGGATGTAGATCTTGATTCTTTCTTGAATGAAACACTTGCTTGAATCATAAACCCTATATCATAATTTTTAACACAATAACAAACATGATGCATAGAGTCCTTGACATGATGATAGATGCTTATAGCTTGCTTTAATTTTTTTGATAATCTTCCCTTGAGTGCTCTTGAATTCTCTTGTGAATGGTTGTGAACTCAAATTTCTATAAGAATGCTCATTCAACTTGCTAGATGACTTGATTGCTTTTTTAGATAAAATGAGTGAAAGAAACTTGTTTTTTATACTCAATTATGCAAGAATTCTCAAAATTGCAACACTGCAAGCTGACATTAGATCTAGGAGAGTAAAATACCACCAAAAATTTGAATTAATATTGATTTTGGGCCACACATAACTCATTCGCCCAAGGTGGCGAATGAGTCCCACTACACTTAATATTTGGGACCATGTTTAAAAATGCCTAGAAATGTGTGGAATCAGGTTTAGGACCAAAATATCTAGGTGGGACTCATTCACCCAAGGTGGTGAATGAGTCCTAGATCACTAAATTTAGTCCATTCAAACTTGAAACACATGAATTATGATTAGATAATGAGTGGTGTCAATATTATCCTAAAAAAGATGCAATAAATGGGGCTTGTGGATGCAAAATAGGACCAATTAAAGCATAAAAAATCCCAATTATTAATGACAAGTCTAGAAAAGTGTTAAAGTGTGTTACAAAACTTTGGAACACTTAAAAATAAGACAAGATTAAGGTTTAGAAGTGGTTTATTGGGTTCAATTAATTAATAAAACCTTAGAAAAGTGTGAAAGTGATTTACAACACTTCACAACACTTTAGAAAGGCAACTGAGGATGCCAAAATCTTACACATAGATTGTATAGATTTAGCCATCCTCATAGAATAACATATAACATTCCTTCAAACAATTGATAAAACCAACTCAAGCATGCAAATAAGAAATGAAATACAACCTATTCTATGGTGGATTGGTGCCCTCCATGAAGATGTGAGAGAGCCCTTTCCCAATCCCTTTCTAAGCCAAATGAGATAGACAATGAGTTGCTATGAGCTCAAGTTGCCTATAGTTTAGATGCCTTCAAAGTGTGTTGTAGAAATGAGAGAAAAGGCCTTGCATTTATAGGAGAAGTTGATAGAAGAGAGGCCAAAATTAGGCAATGTGGGACTAAATCCCATCCAATAGGATAGAGACACTTGTCATAATGGGATTGGCCAAAGCTTGTGCAAGTTTTGGTCAATGTGCCCATTCAAATTTGAAAAATGTCAATAAATGCATGTTGTTGAGGGTTTTGGGGGAAATTATCTTTGTCCAAAAAAGTCAAAGATGAGAGTTATTGAGGGAAAATAAGCTTTTTAATAAATCAATAAATTGATTTATTGGTGCAAGTGGGTGGGTTAGTTAGGAGTTTAGATTTGACTCTAGTTGAGTCAAAAGCTAGAGAATGGTAATTGTGATTAAAAGTTAATTAAATTTAGATTAATTAAATTGGGGGATTTTAGGGATTTGATATTTGATTTTAAATCAGTTTGATTTATTAAATCAAATAAGAAGAACCTTAGGAACTTAATTAAATAATTTGATTTATTAAATTAAGCTTGATGAACCTTAGGATGAAATCAATAAATTGCTTTAATTGATTAGTAGAAGGACTGAATGCATGATGTTAGTTAAAGCGGAATGCATAATGTTATTTTTGGATGTCTACATTTTGCCCCTGTTTGAAGCAATGTACTTGTTGCATTGGTTCAAAGAATGTTGTTGCCGATATCGAAATTAAAAAATTTCTGATTTTTCGAATGCCCCAACGAAAAGAAATATGCTAGTACATTGCCCCCTTGAGAGATCGAGCGAAAAGATTCAATTTGAGGTGGATCTCATGATAAAGAGGTTCAAAAATGGATGTATGGATGACGAGACTATATGATAATGGTGATGTAAATGAGATGTTTGGAAGATGCTTAGAATAACAAATCTATATTATCCTAAACAACTTATATGATTATGAAAATGAGATGTTTCAAAGATGCTTAAAATAACAAATTATTATTATTTTAAACATCTTAAATGATTATGTAAATGAGATGAGAAATGAATGTGATGGATGCTTGTTGCCCTGATATGATGGTATGACATGATTATGCAAGATGAGAGTGCAAATGCAGGATGGATGCATTGTTAGCTCGAAAAGGATAGAAGAATGAGAGGGATAAACCCTTAAATCCAAGAAGATGTAGAAGTCCAACAAGTCTATTAGTCTCAGACTTTATTGGACATGATGATGTGTTGCTTATCCAGGGATGGGAAAGAGCGTACCTTTCTTTATATTTGATAACACATGTAGGTGCAATGCATCAAGGTATTAAGAACCATGATGGCATGGCACCTAGTGTGATGGACTTTGACTCGTCAAACAGATAGGAGTACTCTTGTTCACACTTGACAAACATAACCTTATTCAGAATGTAGTTCAGATATCTTAAACATCTCGGGCCAAAACATAAGAAGGCAAGCCTTCTTATGTGGTCAACAAGATACCTAAAACATCCTTCCTACAAACAAAACAAAGTATGCATGACGAAGTTATTTTACAAGAATATCCAACAAGCACAGCAGATAAAAAGATAATGATCATTGCCCCATTCCTTTCTCTCTAAACCTATTTTGTTTAGGCATCATTGAGAGGTCCTTGGAATGAGCGCAAAATAAGATAAGTCAAAAAGACCAAAATAAAGTAAACAAACAAGCAAATGTTCTTCGTATCGCTAGCCAGGCTAAACTAATGTGGGGTACCTGATGCTTATGTCCATTGTGGGAAAGCTTCATCCTAGGACATGTAGTGATCAAGGTTTTGGTAGGACTGATTGGGTAATAAGCTATTGATACTCCGAGTTGACCAACTTGTTGACTTATTGACTTAGACCTTCGAGACTTTAACGATTAGGCGTTCACTTTAGAACCTACTAAACTTGCTTCTGACTAACTCACCAAAGGGTGAAAGCGATGATGATTTATTATGAGTGATGACAATCACGAGTGAAAGTGAGATGAAATGGATGCACTATTTTGGTTTTTTCAAATGTTTTGAGGCTGTTTTTGGTATTTTTGGAATTTTACAAATGTTTTTGGTATTTTCAAGATTTTCCAATGTTTTTGGTATTTTCAAGATTTTACAACGAATAGACTAACTTAAAGACCTATCCTAGGGGTCTCAGGAGCTGATCTATAGATTAGCCTTGCCTACGTTATATACGCAGAGACCACGTAGTTCGACTGGTGGTGGACTGACTTGATGATAATATGGACAAATGGATTGCCATTTTATTGCCTAAAGGACTGACTTAAGATGCAGACTAGATGGGCAAACGGATTACCAATGCGATGGACGCCTAAAGGACTGACCGTAATTGTCTCGGGGGATGATCAAAGATCAACCTTGCCTACGTTCAAGCTCAGAGACGACGTAGTTCGACAAGGTGAAAGATTGACAAGACTAAATGATGAAATTTTTTGAAGATTTTTTGATATTTCGACATGTTTTTGGATTTTTTGAATGATTTTTGGATGTTTTTGGATTTTTGAATGAGTTTTTTGAATGTTTTTGAGTTTTTCGCATGATTTTGACAATTCGGATATGGACATGATATGATATCAGTGCTCTCTCTTGGGATTTTGTTGAAAACCAAGCTTAATGTTGATCAATCAGATTGATGGATGGATAGTTTGACTAAGTGTGTTAAGTCAAATGAAAGTGATAATGCACTTGTAAATTCCAGGAAGTTGTGTTATCCCAGAGTAAATTCGTACAAAAGGATAATTTGGCTAGGTGTGTTAAGCCAAACAAGGTGATGATTGATTGGATTCGATTGATCAAGATTGATGAAGCTTGATTTGGAACAAAATTATTTTGATGATTTGATGTGACATTGAAGTACACATTAGGTGCAACTGATATGAATTATTTGGATTGATGTTCAATGAAAGATAAAGATTGATAAGGAACGTCTTCCTATCAAAATATGCCATGGGCTAGTGATTTGGATTTTGGTTCACAAATTCTTTGATCAATTTGATTTCACGTTTGCCAATGTTTGGATCACCACATAAGTTGGATGATATACATCAAGATTTATTCTCGAAGCAAGATGCAAATATCTGCCCCCAGTGTCTAGCAATGTTTGAATGACCATGGGTGGATTCTTGGATACGAATGGATATGGATTATCTTGCGATAAGATAAGGTGTTCGAATAGAGGAACGCTCATTCAGATAATGCTTCAAAGCTCAGATAGCGTTGGATATGATGGGATCAATGAAAATGACCCATGTCAAGATGTTTACCATAAACAAGTGTAAAGTTTGCTCCAAAATTTTATCAAGATCAAGGTAACTTGGACCTTGGATGCAGATGGATAAAAATGGGTTGGATAAATAGTTCAATGGTGAATAAATGATACGGCTCAAATGATGGCCTAATAATGGATGCGATAAGATGCTTTTTCTTGAACTGGCGCACGTAGATGCTCGATTTTACACATGACGCCTGTTTGCCAGGTTTTCATCATGGTACCTATCCAAAGCACCACCGAAGCGGTTTTTGCTAGAGGATGATTTTTTTCTTTACTGTTTCAATCCTTTTTTTGATTTTTTTTTTTAGATTTTTTTTGTATTTTTTGTATTTTTTTGTTGTCACCAGGACGCCTATTTGCCAGGTTTTCATCAAGGTAACCATTTTTTCAGGACATTTTCTGATTTTTTTTTTTTTGTATTTTCTGAGAGATTTTAAGCTGATGCTGAACCACTTGGTGGTGCTGATCTTGATGCTTCTATCATAATGTGCCATCGATATCTTGCTTGAAGAAGTTGCTTTGCCAAGATATGTGCACTTGAATGCAGCTTTTGAGAAATTTGTTCTGCTTTACTGATACTGGAGTTCACTCTGTCTTTGTGCGCACATCACGATAGGGTGCCTTCTGAATCCTTATGATGAAGGGTCGTTGCCAACACATGGTCAATGTGAGAATTGGATATCATGCGTGGAGGTGTGGATGGAGTGTGTTTAGGAGTAACAGATGGATTGGTCGATGGTTTGGAACCTTTCACTCTCCAAACTTGGGAAGATGAGCAATAATGGGTGGATATGGAAGTGTGCATGGAATTTGGACCAACTGCTTGATACACTTTGTACGTTGCTTGAGAAGCCTGCTTTTTCCTTTGTGGAAATCTTTGATGGATACTTGCCCCATTTTTATTTTGCCTCATAGTTTCTTTGACTGATGGAGTTTGATAGGGATAATCTTTCTTTGTATTTTTTGGTATCCATATGTACTTGATTTGTCCTTCATGCTTCTTAGCTTCTTTTTCTTTGATGAAGTTCTTCATGATTTGATTCAAATATATCTCTTGTTGTTGGTCCCAATTCGTGGATGGGGTGATGGGTGGATGAAGATTCATGATATGGCAGGTGGTAGTATTGGCATCAGTTTCATCATAAGGATTCTTCGTGCTCCCCATGTTGACGTTTGCTCGAGACGAAGTTGCCCCCAGTTTTGTGGAGGTATCACTGATATGTTGAGATCCCTTAATTGTCAAATAACCAAGGCCTTGACGTTTAGGATTGCCAAAAATCTGCACTGGTTCTAGGATACCCTGTTCATGTAGGCCTAATCCTTTGCCTTGATAATTCATCTGTTGAAAAAATTTATTTGCCATAGGATATGATTCCCCTTGGAAACAAGGTGTTGCTCCTTCTCTGCTCTGTGGCGGATCTTCAAAAGTTTCAGCTTCTTTATTGACGAGATAGGTTGCTCTAAGAAAGGTAAGTGATCCAACTTCATAAGTGATAGGATCCTCCACATGTGGGATAAACTCTTGATTGATCTCTTTGGCTTGATCTTGTGACATATCAGATTGTAGTGCTTCTTCAAGAAGTGTTGATGCTTCGTTATCTACACAAAAGTCTTCCTCCTGACTCACTTCATAGGATGTTTCTGATTCATGAATTATGTACAAGCCTTCTTCATGATCCATTTCTGATATGTCTCTGCATTTCTCTACATCTTGATCATGTGTACAAATTTTAAGAGTAGGAGACTCTTGTTCCTCAGTAAGAGTATGAGACTCTTGTTTTGAATGAAGATCATCTACAGGTCCATCCAAAGAAAGCATCTCATGGGTAGATGGAAGAGTATGTGCTATGCGGATATGGTCATCATTTGTAACATCTTGTATAGATAGGAGAGTGTCCATTATATCGTTGTAGTAGCTTGGAGATACAAATTCTCGATCTTGAGTGATTTTGGAATTGCTTTCAACATGCTTTGGATCAAGTTCTTGACATGGGTCAATTTCAAAGAACGGATTTCTTTCTTGGATATCTTCATTAGGCATAGGAATATTCTCAAATTTCATGAGGTCAAAGGATGGCCATATGTTTTGGAGAGGATCATTGCTAGACCTTGGTGAAAGATGTTGATCATGCTTTGGAACAAATTCTTGAGATATGTCTTCTAACTCATTAGGTGATGTAGAGACATTTTCAACATTGTCATTAGTCAAAGGATCTTGGTTTATGTCAATGGGATCAAATAATGTTAACACATCTTGAAATAGATCACTAAAAAGTGGCTCTTGATGAACGACAATTTGATCAATGGATGGGGTAGACATATCTTCAATGTGCTCATTGATGGATTGATTTTGATCATTGTTTTCAACAATTTTGGTGGAGGGATTGTCAATGTTCTCAAACATAGGATCAAATAATGTTAATGTTTCTTGGATTGGATCATTGTTGGGTATCGTGAGTGAGTTTTGATCGTGATTGAAAAGTGACTCTTGGTGTGTGATGATTTGATCATTGAATGAGATGGGAACATCTTCAATGTGTTCATTGATGGATAGATCTTGATCATTGTTTTCAACAATTGCGGTGGGAATCTGTTGCAAGCTTTGTTGGGTGAGTAAGGCCTGCATTTGCTGCTGAGCCAACAACGCTTGTTGTTCATCATGTTGTTTTTGTGCCAACAAAGCTTTTTGTTGGGCTCTTTGTTGTGCTACTTCTTCTTGGATTGATTGCAATAGTGCGTAGAATTCTGCTTGCGCTTGCGCTTGTTGGGCTACTTGAGCCGCTTGTGCTTGCTGAGCAACTAGCTATGTAGCTTGTTGGGCTTGGAGTGCCTTTTTGCGGGAAGCTTCTTGTGCAGCTTGCAACATGATGGAGAATGAATTGGTCGTGTTGTATTTTGGTGGTGGTGGCGGTGGTGGTGGAATGGGAATGGTGTTGATTGTTGGAGTTGCTTGGATGGTTTCCATCTGTTTTTGCGATGTTGATGGAAAAATGGGATGATTTGGTATGATGTTTTGATTCGGCATGATAGATTGAAATTGAATATTGTTGTGGTTGGGAATCATATTGCTTGGATTTAGGTAACTTTGATTTTGCATGGCGTTACCTTGTCTTGAATCAACATATGGAGTTGCCAATATATTGCTAGGATTTTGAACAACATTAGGGGGATTTGCAAACATGTCGACCCCAAAGTTTACCAAGTGTGGATTTGAAATGGTCATGTTTGGTAAAGTTGCACTTGGTATGTATGGATTTTGTGGGATAATGTTGTTTGGAAAACTCATGCATTGAGTGTTTGGTTGATAGATTTTCAGATTTGGACTTGGATTTGAATCTA
>VCHN02003757.1:0-13415 GCA_007115665.2 Sequoiadendron giganteum
ACCCCTTCATTTTGATTCTTGTTCAAGTTGTTTTATGCTATGTTTGGTTGCAATTACTTTGATATTGGATACATTTTGTTATGATGTTTTGATCGCTACTATTGAGTGACAACTATTATTGTGAGATGTAGTTATCTGATTATTGTTTCACTTGCATTATGGATTAATGATGTTGTAGAGTTAACATGAGATGTTATTATGAGATTACTGGATTATGATGAAAGTGTCAGTTTCGATGAGTGTATTGGTGAAGAGGACGAGTTCGCATCACTCGCTTGCGAGCGCCCTGTGAATCCGTAATTCCTTCTTCACGGTGTGTATTATATGTTGGATATATTGTATGATGTTGTTTACTTGGTTGCAAGATTGCAAGTACATGACATCGACTCCACCTGGTTTCACAGGTTTGAGCGTGTCGATCCAATGGTTAAGTTGAACGGGAGATAGTAGCTAGGTAACATGTGTCAAGTCTATACCCTAGCCTTAGTGTGTCATCAGTTGTGTGTGTCGAGTCATTGTTTGTCTTGCTTTGATGTTATTTAATTCTGAAGCATTCTTGAGTTGGAAATAGATATTTAGAATAATTGCATTTAAATCATGTTGATGGTTATTTAATTTAAATAATGCAATGTGGATAAAAGTTTATATTTAAATTAATTAATTATATTTAATTTATTTAATTAATTAAGTTTAATCCAAGGGGTTGAATTTAGTTATTAAATAATTAAATTAATTAATTAAATGTGATTCAAGAGAATGAAAGGAAATAAAAGAATTAGAATTAATTTTGGAATTTAATTCCAATGTGTGAGAATTAAATTAGAAATTGTAATTAAATGTTTATTTGAGAAATTGGTTGCAACTTTGGAAATTAATTTATTATTTGAAATTTCATTTTAAATTGAAAGTGGGTTTTGAAAAGTGAAATTGAAATTGAAATTAAAATTGAAATTGAAAGTGAAATTGAAATTGAAAATTGAAATTGAAATTGTATCTAATTTGCATGTAATGTGAATTAGGGTTGTAAATATTGAAATTGAAATTGAAATTGAAATATCTAATTTGCATGTAATGTGAATTAGGGTTGAATTAGGTATTTTTGATTTATAAGAATATATGTTTTAATTTTAGGGAAGAGAGTTTTTAGAAAAATACATTTTTACAGCAGGAAAGAAACTTTGGAAAATTTGCACAAGGGTTTGAAGAAAGTTTGATGGTAGAATTGATTGAAGGAAACATTGTCTGCATTTGTTGGATTTTGGATTGGATTCATTGGAAGATTGAAGAAAATTCAAGAAATCTTTGGAGGAGGCTTGCATCAGAAATTCATCTCTTCCTGTAGCTTCTTGTACCAGGTTTTCCTCTTTGTGTTTTATTGTTCTTGATTGTTTTCTTTAAAATAGTAATGATTAAAGATTTGTTTGTTAAATCTGTTTTAGAAAATAAATTTGATATTAGAAGAAAAGAATTGAACAAAGTTACAGCCCTTGCTTGTGAAAATTCTTGTGTGAAAATTGTGAAAACCTTAGTTGAATTTAAATTATTTGGAGAAATTGATTTTATTGTTATTGAAATCAAACATAGAGATTGAACAATACATTTAGAATGTTTTTAGAGAATGAAACCCTCTGTTTATTATTAAAAATCGGATTTTAAAATCTGCAGTATAGTTATATTTTCATGGTAAAATGGTCTGATTGCGTCGCCTATAACTTCACTTTTACAAACTGGGTTTTCAGGAAATTTAAATTTTTTTTGCATTTTGCAATTTTCTAACCCCTGTCCAAAAATCTCAAATACCCAGATCGTAGTTTTTGAGTTATGCTTAAAACATGAGACTGCTATTAAATTATTTTCCCATGGCTGTTCTGAAAATAAAATAATAATAAATTGATATTTATAAATATTAATATTTTATGTATTGTTATTATAATATTGAAATATTATTTAATAATATTTTATATTATAATTTATAATACTAAAGTATTATATTTATTTATATTATTTTAAATAAAATATGTATATTAGATTGGTGGATTTAAAATTATAAACATATGGGAAAATTATTGTTATTTTAAAATGGCATGTTAAAGTTTAATTGAAGGAGTTAAATATTTGATTTAAAGAATGCATAATTTAAAATTGAATTGTAGAATTTAAATCCATATGTAAAAGGTCCAATTATTAATTTGATTTAATTGGAAAAATATATTTATATTTTGGAATATTGATGATGAAGGATATTTTTATTTTGAATTAATCAATTTGATATTTTGTAAAGGATAGAAGATATGTTAATGATTAAATATATTTAAATATATTAATTTATATTTAGTAGATATATAGTGAAGGTATATATCCATTTGAGAGAATAAATAATATTTTATCTTATTTTATTCTGTTGTTTGCAAATTGGGTATTATTAGTGTTCTAAAAGAAATAATTAGTATGTGTAGAAAATGTATAGAGAAAGATATTTAAATATATTGAAGAATTATAGAAATATTTATATTTAAATGTTTGTTTTAATTAATAAGATTTAATTAGAAACAATATGAATGCATGGCCAAATAGACAAGCCAAAAGATATTTTTATATATTGATGAAATTGCATGCTTTTAAATGAATAGTTGATGAGACATAGACTTCGGATAGAAAATTGGAAAAGATTGTTTGCAATAGTGTTAGGTTGCATTAGAAGTAAATTTAGGAACTAAATATATTGAAAAAGGCAAATAGTTATTATGTTTTATTTAGTTCCATAGAGTAATCTAGTCATTGTGAATGAAATACTAATGGTGTCTATATAATATGGAGCATATATATATATATATATTCAGTGTAAAATTCATTATCGTATTTCGTTTTTATAAGATGTATGCAATGTATTATTGAATAGAGATTTGAAAATGGATTGATTAGTGTATATGGAAAATGGATAGAGAAACAATATGCTATTATATTAAAGTTATTGAATGTTTTAAATAGAAAATTGAATGAGCTGTAAGATTTGGTTAGGAAATGGAAAGAGGTTACTTGCATGGATTTGTGTCGATTTAAAAGTAAATTAAGAAGTTGTTTTATTGATGAAGCAATCAATTATGTTATTTATTAATTTTTATTTAGATTAATTGAATCATTGTGATTGGATTATGAAAGAGATATGGATTTAGTATATCCAAAAGTAGTATCTTCCTCATGATTATCTTAAAGGATTTAATTCTCTGTATTTAGTAAAGGGAAGTAAGTTTAATTGTTTTAGATTCCAATAATGAAAAGGGAAATAGAGGTTATGATTATTTTTAGATGATCTAGTTAACGTGTCTTTGACTTTGTCAACACTACCTATTGAATGAGTATGGATTTAGGAAATCCAAATATTAGATTTGATTAATGACTTGAATGCTTTGGTTGCTATGTCGTCAAGTTGCATTGTTGGTTTTGGGATTTAGTGTTAGTCCTAAATTATAAGTCTTCCAGAAGAACTTAGAGGATAAAGGTTGTTGAATCTTTATGTCATCCAGTTGTTTTCCCTTGGGTAGTGCATGGCGTCTTTTCAGTTTTACCCAGTTTTCATGAACGGGGATGTTTGCACCTCCTTGGTTTAGGAGCGGATTATGGGATCCATGTCTCCTTGTATGGAGTGACCTTGTTATGTGGTTTCATCTTGTTGCCTCCTGTGAAAGGAGTGGACTATGTGTTGTTGCCTCCAAGATGTTTGGAGTGGGATCTTTTGTTACCTCCTATGAAAGGAGTGGACTATGTGTTGTTGCCTCCAAGATATTTGGAGTGAGATCTTTTGTACCTCCTGTGAAAGGAGTGGACTATGTGATTATTGCCTCCAAGATGTTTGGAGTGAGTTTCTATTATTTGTATCCTCCTTGTGTTGGAGTGGATTATGATGCCTAGTTGGTATGCACTTGTGGTTTCCTTGGTGGATTGTTTGGATGTGTGTTGTCGAATAGAAGAGTGGCTTCTATTAGGCGCCAGAGCCCAAAGAGGTAAACTGGATAACCTTCAGGAGTGATTTAAACAAGTGATAATTAAAATAATGTACTTAGAAGATTAGGACTAACTTCTCACTAATCAAGATAATTTTACCTCACTCATAGACACAAGGGCTTGTTTAGACTTGGGATGAGTGGGAAGACTTGGAATGGCAAGATCAACTATCTAGATTTTACGTGAGGAGGAGTGATTGATTCCATGAAGGTGGTATGAGTCTAGGATTAGGTTGAGCCACCGGGGATTGCAATGCGGAGACTACTGAAAGAATGCACCTAGAGGAGATCTCACCCTGACAAACCTTGCGATGACTCTCTATCTCGGACAACTATTGTTAATTGTTTTATGTGTATGGTTCTATGAACATACTTGATTATTATTATGTCTGGAAGCAATGTGACCTATGTCAGTGATGTTGGAGTTGTACTTGTATTGTACTTGATTTGTACTTGTATTGTATTTGATTTGTACTTGTATTGTACTTGAGTTGTACTTGATTCGTACTTGTATGGTGAATGAGTTGTGCTTGTTAATTCATTTGGTTGGTTATAACTGTATGAGTCAGTATGAGTCTGCCTTTGGTTAGAGGTAGTAGATCTTTGTCCATGTTACTTTGTTACTATCTCCTAGCATGGGGGTGGGCCTTCGGGTACCACATTGGTTGGGTGGAACATGCACCAAAACTGTTGGGTCCCCATCGATCTTCAGTACTTGGTGGCGAGACATCTAGATGGACAACTTGCAGTTCTTGCTGTATTATCTTGCATTGTAATATTTCAGTCTTGTATAAGTTATTTTATCCCTCTTATGTTTATGAGGTGGAATTTTGTAATTGTAATCTTTTGTACTACTGCCTCATTCTGGGAATGAGTGATGTAACTATTGGTTTAAGATAATGTTTATGAGATTGTATCTCGGTTGATTATCTTTTATGTTATGTGATATTCTTATGATGTATGATGGTGAGTTCATAAAGTTCATAAGGCTATGGTTATATGTAATATGTATGTGGGTTTAAAGTAATCTAACCTTGTATGTAGGAGTTGTTGTTAGCTAGTAAGTGAATGTGTATGTTAAATGCACTTTATTAAAAAAAAAAAATTAGTTAAGCTTATGATGTTAATTGCAACTTCCTTTAGGAGTTTAAAGGTGGGGCATTACATAGGAGCCTGGTATGCTGCGTTTTTGTGCCATTGAATTGCAGAACCAAACACAAGAAAAAAAGTGTCAAGGCATTCAAGGGCAGTAGTGATCGATCCTTCATCCTCTAAAAGAGTGAGAAAGGAGTCATCAGCAAAATGCCCATTGACAAACTGCTCTTGAGAGTCCGGGAGAGTGATTCCTTTAACACGTTGTTGGGAGATAGCATTGGCCAGGAGATATCCAAAACCCTTAACTACCAGAACATACAAAGCAGGGGCAAGAGGGCATCCCTGGCGAATAGAATGAAAAAGGCCAAAAGCAGAGGACTAGCGGCCATTAATGGAGATGCAAGCCGAGGCATCGGAAAAAAGCATGTGAACAGACTGAAGAAAATTGGCTCCAAAACCCAATGCCTGTAATATCACAATAATGAAAGGCCATTCAATACAGTCATATGCTTTAGCAAAATCAATTTTAATAAACACGGCTTTCTGGTTCGAATGTTGGGCCCACTCCATGCCTTCCTAAACAGCAATAATGTTGTCAAGAATGAACCTGGATTTGATGAATCCAGTCTGCTTGGGATGCAAAATTTGAGGTAAGAGGTGGCAGATTTTCAAAGCCAAGGCTTTGGCAATAATTTTATAAGAAACATTGAGAAGCGTGATGGGCCGCAAGTTACAAATATCCTCCAGATCTCCAGACTTAGGTATGAATTTAATATTGCCTTTATTTATTAAATTTCCTAAAAAATTATTGTGAAAGGATTCAAGATAAACATGATGTAGGTCACTCCCAATACAGTCCTAGAGCGCTTTATAGAACTCATAGGGGAAACCATCAATCCCAAGAGCCTTATCATCGACCATGGAGGAAACAATTTCCTTGAGATCATCAATTGTTAATAATTGATCACAAAAATTAATCTGGGCTGAAGAAAGCCTATGTGGCACAACAGCAAGGCAGCTCTGAAGGGCTTGCTGGCGCACAGGCTTGGGGTCTTGAGCCGTGAAAACTTGCTCATAGTGACGCACAAAAGCCTAGAGAGTGTCAGGTAGCTCAGAGAGCACTTGATTACCATCTTTGATGGCTTTAATGCCTGGGGAAGAGTGCCTAGCATGAAGAGCCAAAAAAAACTCTTTGGAGGCATAGTCCCCAATTTTGAGCCAATGGAGCCGAGCCTTGATTTGAGCGCCCCTGGCAGAATAGCTATCTGCCACTTATTTCTGGTGTCTGAAATCTACCACCCGGACTTGGTGTGACAGGGAGAAAGGACAAGCTGCTAAGGCCTCCATAGCAGCACGCAAGTCAGCAATGGTGGCCTCGTAGGAGCCCTGGTGGAAGATAGCAAGTTGTCGCCCATAAATGCGTAGGAAGCGCATAGTACGAATAATAGCATCATTCCACCAAACAATCCAGCCCATATTGCCAGATGGACGACACTCTAAATTCCACGCTCGAAGAATATGGGCCATGGTGGGCTTGTGTCAGAGCAGAGACATGTTTAAGAAGAATTGAGTCTTACACGTACGAGGTTTTCAAGACGCCCACTCAATGTGAAATTGAATGGGGAAGTGATCCGAAAGGGTCACATCCATTAACGGCTTCACAGGCAAGGCAGAGCTTTCGAAAGAAAAAAAGGATTATATCGAGATCATGGCATGATCAAGGTGCTTAAAGACTCTGTCAGAACTAGCCCTGTAATTACACCAAGTGTGCTAGAGGGAATGAGAATGACAGTAGCCCATATTGGATCAAAAAGCCCCAATTTATTGTGCATGTAAAACCACGCCTCCCTTTCGCCCATAGCCCAACGAAAAGGCACAGTGCCATTTTTATCATACGCCATTTCAACCATGTTGAAATCCCCACAGAGCAACCAGGTGGCAACTGGCAAAGAGTCGGCAAGCCAGCACCAAAGCAAGCAACACTCCACAGCATCATTAGAGGCGTAAATATTAATAATCTCGAAGGAATGGTTCTCAATGTTGAGAAGAATCCAGACAGCCTGCTAGGAGGGATCCACCCCATGGTCAACCACATAAGGAAGCAACTTCAGAGCCAAAAGAGTAGCAGCTCCACCACGACTAGCCTCATGCAGGGTACAAAACATAGTGTTGGCTAGCCAAATAGAGCGACAAGCTGAAGCAAGCAAACAACCTGAAATTTTAACTTCCTGGAGACAAAGCACTTCAATCTCTGGATAGTTCTTCAAAGTATTCCTAAAAGAATAATTCCATGAGAGGTCTGTGAGACCTCGAACATTCCATGAGAGAAAATTCATGGAAAATCTTCCATACTTGCAGAATCCCGGTCCTCTTCACCCAGGGAAGAGAAGCTATTCTTCAAAAACTCTTGCGGAACTGAACCCAACTAAATAAAGGGAGAAAATCCTTGCTTTTCTGGCACATATTCACCTTCTTCCGATGGAGGAGACCGGCTGCGAGAGCGCCGTTGGGTTTCCACAGCGGCGGACAAAACCAGTTCAACACATAAAACTATAGCAGCCTGGGGTGCGGCCTATGGCCTGGGCTGTAAAACAGCAGAAGCCACTCCTGAGGGAGTGGCAATCCCCTTCGCGGAAGGGTTTGAAACCTGTTGGGGCAGTCTTGGGGCTTTGGGAGCCGACCTAGAACCATGCGACTTATTTTTTTGGCTGGTGACCATGGTCCACTTTGTGTCTGCCTTAGCTGAAGGCTTTATCTGACGAGGTTTTTCAGCACCCTATGGCTAAGAAACAGTACGGGGAACTGACAAGGGGCAGTCCCTGATCTTGTGATCAACTGATTGGCACCGGTAGTACGTGTTGGGAAGGTTAAAATATGTGATTTTCTGGGAGTGGCGAATATCCCCGATTTGAAGGTCAACAGACTCTTTCAAATCCTTGGATAAATCAACTTCCGCACAAACCCTCTTTTGGGGACGGGCTTGAAAGAACTTATTAGGTTCAATGCAAACAACCTTCCCTAGAGAGGAAGCAATATGGTGCAAGAAGGGCACACATGGCAAGGGCAACCCATGAAACTCAATCCAGACTGGAACATGCATTTTGGTGTTCTCTGAGACAACAAAATCCTAGGTCCAAGATTGGAAAACCAACAAGGAGGAACAGACATACCAGGGTCCATGACCCAAAATAGCTTGGAAATGATTGACTTTCGTAAAGCGAAACAAGAAAAAACCCTTGGTCAGATTTTGGACCATATCAAGGTAGACCCCATGAGGGATCCAGGCCTTGTTAACCCAATCTTTTAGCACACTTTCGGGGGGAGTCCTCCCAACAAAATAACCCACAAGGGTGTGTTGTTCCAGCCATTGACATGCAGAATCAAAATCAGGTAAAGGTAAAACTACATCAGCAGGGGCGTCAAAATGCTTACCTCGTGAAAGACTTTCGCAACAAATTTCTGAGGGCATTTGTTTGGTGGGGGAGCCATTAAACTGTGCCAATGAACCGCTAACACCAGCAAGAATTGTCGGGTTAGAGCCGGTTGAAGGCATAATAAACCCCTAAACCACAGTAAATGCGACCGTACTCAATGAAGGAAACAATTTCCTGCGCAAGAAGCGCAGTATGACGCAAGAGGGGCCACAAATGACCTCAAGAAGCACAAAACCCTAGCAGAGCTCATGCATTGCCAAAAATCCAATTCTTCTAATCAACAAACACATTTTAGAAACAAAACAAAAAAAAAAAACCATTTAAAAATAATAAATTTTTAATAATGTAATAATAATATAATATAATACTACCTAGCCAAAACAAAAAAAAACATAATATAATAATAAGATATATATTGAAATATTTTATATGGATTATATCTAAGATATATATACTAGTACTAGTGTGTATTTAGGAGTAGGTGAATTCATTTGGCTAAAATATGTTTTATCCGTTTTTCAAAAAATAACCCATATACCTAAAATGCAAATGCAACGTCAAATTCGACATCACAAACCTAATAATACATACAAATGGTGCCACATTATACAAGCCGAGAACCATTGAAGGGTTCAAAGGGTTATGACAGCACTCCAAAACATCGAGATTTCACAGAAGTTGCTCTATGTTGGCATTATCACCCTCTTCTTCTTCAGTAATATGTATTCAAAGCATTTGATCACCTAAGGTAAGATGGAAGGAGGTGGCTACATCGAGCTTAGTTGTCAAGCAGAAGTCAAAAGAATGGTGGCTTCTTACCCTAATTTGAGAGACAATTATGCTATACACATGCTCTTTGCAAAGGTCAGTATTATCATCTCACTATTAGAAAATATTATACTACTATAAGTAATCTTAGAACAAATATTTTTGCATCAAGACTATGACAAACATTGAATAAAAATTTGCAAGTAGGTCATGTAGAAGAAAAGCTTTTGAAATTTATAGAATTTATGAAACAAGTTGTGTAAGTTCAACGAATTTAAAATCATCATACTACGCCAGTTCTTCGCTTGCAGAATCTCAAGTATAGATTACAGGTTAATAATCATAGAATTTGTTTTCCTATCTTTATAATTCATGATTTTACTATCCATACATGTAAATTTGTGCAAATTGAATGCTATTTGTATATTTTAATTTTTCCTAATCTATTATTTGACTTGCTAAAAATATTAGCTAGCTAGTTTCAACAAAAAAGAAAACAAAATATTCTCCTCTAACCCTTCAACATGTCCATTAGAGATTATATATGTGAAAGGTAGGAGAGAGAGAAGGGAAGAGTGGGAGGGATGGAGGTTGCATGACTTTTCATTTATATACATTGATAACATTAATTTTGAAAACTTGACCAATCGTAAAAGAAAAGTTTGTGAAATATTATCCTCTTAGCCAAATGGAACTATTTGAACATAATTGTTAGGACATGACTAGTGTAGCAGGGTCATTGGGGATGTCAAGACATTACTAGCCCATCACATAATGACATTATAAAGAAAATATTTAAAAGGGAAAAGAAGAAACATTTTGATATTTCACACAAAAAATAGTATGAGCCATGAAAGTCCTTGTGGCTTTGAAGGTCTTAGTTAAAAGAACATGCTAGAGGTTCTTCACACTCAACCTCGACTTTAATTTTATAATACAGAAAACAAAAGTTGCTTTGTGTTGTGCTAGAT
Organism: Sequoiadendron giganteum; assembly: GCA_007115665.2. NCBI lineage: Eukaryota > Viridiplantae > Streptophyta > Pinopsida > Cupressales > Cupressaceae > Sequoiadendron > Sequoiadendron giganteum. Next base: position 10,270 of record VCHN02003757.1, read on the forward strand.
GGAAAAACAACATTTTTTACCAATTAAATTTTGAGTAATTGAATCATATTAATGCCTTGGAGAGGCATTCTACAATGGCAGCAAGGGGTGGAGTTTAATGGTGTGTGTATGTTAACAAAATCTCTTACCTTTTGCTTAAACTTGATAGCCATTTATATGCTAAAATTTTGTATTTTGGCAAAAATATAAAAACTTATTACAAAACCATTAAAGCATTTTACAACAAAATGATTTCAAATAGTCAAATCCACCATTAAGGCCGGAATTAGGAAAATCCAAGGGGATTTACCACAAATCCACCAACTTGGCAGAATATACGAAATCAAGATGCCCATAATGCTTACCTTGTCCCAAACCCACAAAAGGATACAATTAAGTATGATCATTTAAAAATAATACATTTATAATAATGTAATAATAATATAATATTATACTACTTAGCCAAAACACAAAAAACACATATTTTAGAAAACAAATAAAAAATTAAAAAATCATTTAAAAATAATACATTTTTAATAATGAAATAATAATATATTTTAATACTACTTAGCAAAAACACAAAAAACAAACACATTTTAGAAACAAAACAAAAAACCATAATCTAATAATAATATAATAATACGATATATATCAACGTATTTTATATAGATTATATTTAAGATATATATATACTAGTATTAGTGTGTGTTTAAATGCAATCAAATTCATTTGGCTAAAATATGTTTTATCGGTATTTTAAAAAACAAGACATAAACCTAAAATGCAAATGCCATGTCAAATTCGGTGCCACAAACCTAATAATACATACAAATGGTGTAATTTTATACAAGCCAAGAAACACTGAAGGGTTTAAAGGTTTATGATAGTGCTCCAAAACAAAGGGTTTTCACAGAAGTCACTCTATGTTGGCATTATCACCCTCTTCTCCTTCAGTAATCTCTATTCAAAGCATTTAATCACCTAAGGTAAGATGGAAGGAGGCGGTTGTGTTGAGTTTAGTTATCAAGCAACACTACAAAGAATAGCTGCTCATTACCTTGATTTAAGAGACAATTCTGCTATACACACACTCTTTCCAAAGGTCGATATTATCATCTCAATTTTAGAAAATATTAAACTACAGTTAAATTAATCTCAAAACGAAGATTTTTGCATGAAGGCTGTGAGAAACATTCAATAAAAACTTACAAGCAGGTCATGTAGAAGAAAAGCTTTGAAATTCATAGAATTTCTAAAACAAGTTGTGTAAGTTTAACATATTTAAAATCATCATACTACACGATTTATTTTCTTGTGGAATCTCAAGTATAGATTACAAGTTAATAATCATAGAATTTTTTTGCATATCTTTGTAATTCATGAGTTTATTAACCATACATGTAAATTGAATGCTATTTGAATATTTTAAAAGGAAAATTCACCTAATCTATTATTTGACTTGCTAAAAATATTAGCTAGCTAGTTTCAACAAAAAAGAAAAAAGAAAATAATTTGGTCATAGTTGTTAGCCTCTAACCTTTCAACATGTCCATTAGAGATTATATATGTGATAGGAAGGAGAGAGAGAAGGAAAGAGTGGGAGGGATGGAGGTTACATGATTTTTCATTTATATACATTGATAACATTAATTTTGAAAACTTGGCCAATCGTGAATTAGAAAATTTTGTGAAATATTATCCTCTTATCCAAATGAAACTATTTGCACATAAATGTTAGGAAATGACCAATGTAGCAGGGTCACTAGGGATGTCAGGACATTACTAACCCAACACATAACGACATTATAAAGAAAAATATTTAAAAGGGAAAAGAAGAAACATTTTCTATTTCACACACAAAAATAGCATTAGCCATGAAAGTCCTTGTGGCTCCAAAGGTATTAATTAAAGGAACATGCTAGATTTTCTTCACACTCAACCTCGACTGTGATTTTACAATACAAAAAACAAAAGTTGCTTTGTGTTGTGTTGGATGGAAAAATAACATTTTCTTACCAATTAAATTATAAGTAATTGAATCTTATTAATGCCTTGTTGAGATGCATTCTACAATGGTAGCAAGGAGTGGAGTTTAATGGTGCATGCATGTTAAAAAAACCTCTTACCTTTTTTTAAATTTTGACAGCCATTTATATGCTAAAATGTGGTATTTTGGCAAAAAGATAAAAAATTATTAATGAACCATTAAAGAAGTTTTAAAAAAATGACTTCAGATAGTCAAGGCCACCATTAAGGGTAGAATCAGGAAAATCCAAGGGGATTTACCCCAAATCCACCAACTTAGAAGAATATTAGAAATCAATATGCCCATTATGCTTACCTTGTCCCAAACCCACAAAGGGACACAATTAAGTTTGATCATTCTGAAGAAGCTTGAGGAGATGTTCCAAATTATTTTGGGGAAGGGAACACCAATCCTTTACATTCTAGTTATTGTCACCATCTGAGATCCACTTAGATAGTAAATCAGCCATACTATTACTTTCCCAAAGAATATGAGAGAAGGAAATGGAATCAAAGCTAGGGGTGAGACAAAGGATCTCCTCCAGTAGAGAGGCCATGCTCCAAGAAGAATTACTCACCCCATATTTTCTCAAAAGAAACACTAGAATCATGGAGTTCATCTCACATATTATTTTCTTCCAAACCAACTCACAAGCTATTTTAAGCATGCCAAAAAGAGCTTTGGCCTCCATTTCCTTGTTGGTGAAAAATCCCATGTGAGTGGTGAAAAAAACATTGTACAACCATTACTATTACGTCTAATTCCTCCAACCCATGTGGGACTTGGATTGCCTCTTGATGATCCATCAATGTTAATTTTCAAAAACTAGGAGAGGGGAAAAACCACTTACCAGTCCTATTCACCTTCTTAGAGACTTTACCTCTATGATTTGAGCAGCAAGGAGACCTAGTTGGGCAAGATAACTCCAAACAACTGGAAAACAAAAGATCAAAAGAAGAGAGTGGCCCCTCAAGATAGAACTTTTTCAAGAGATGTATACCTACAATGGCAACACGGTGCCTATAGGAGGTTGGCACAATTCGTCACAAAAAAAAAAACACAAAAACAAACACATTTTAGAAACAAAACAAAAAAAAAATCATTTCAAAATAATGCATTTTTAATAATATAATAATAGTTA
>VCHN02001213.1:0-24252 GCA_007115665.2 Sequoiadendron giganteum
CCGGTGGTTCGCCCGAACCACTATAATGGTTCGGCCGAACCCCTTCACTTTGTGTAGGGGGGGAAAATGACTTTTCCCTTCCTCCACAAAAGTGTTCACCACTTATGTGGGTTCACCCCATAGTGAATTTTTTTACTGTGCTGAATTTAATTTCACTTCAAACAACCTTTTTAAATGAAAATACTGTTTATAATCTTAGCTTTTTATTATTCTATTATTGAGTTGGAGTAGTATTGGGATGGGTGACCTTCGGGAAAGGTCTAGTGTTTCACCTCTGTGAACATCACCTAGATGTAACGAGTGCTAAGTGGACCATTCATTATCATGAGAGATGGATTCTTGTGATTCCGTGAGCTACTACTCATGAAACATGGATCAATGAGCTTGACTCATACATGGTTGAATCTTGATAGCAATATCACAATTCTATTATTGTTTCAAATTATATATACATTATACAAATTTATCAATCTTCTTTTCCTATATATAAAATTTATAATTAAATAATAACGATACATTACAGTATTTTAAGCTTAGTGTTTTGATATGGTAGGATCTGTTGGTGGCTGGCAGTGACACCCTAGTGCAACACTAGAATGGGCGATGGCAGAACTTATTCGTAATCCAGACAAAATGAAAAGAATCCAAGTGGAATTGGAGGAGGTCGTAGGTTGCAATAGAAGAGTGGAAGAATCTGATATGGACAATATGCCTTACCTGCATGCAGTGGTGAAAGAAGTGCTTCGACTGTATCCACCTGGTCCTCTTCTGATCCCTCACAGAGCGACCAACTCTTGTGAAATAGAGGGATATGTGATCCCCAAAGACACCCAGGTGTTGGTTAACGTGTGGGCAATGGGAAGGGAAGCTACTGTGTGGAAGGAGCCCTCCAAATTTATGCGAGAGAGATTTTTGGAGGGTGAGAAGGCTAAGATGGACTTTAAGGGACAAGATTTTGAGTTTATACCATTTGGATCGGGGAGAAGAATATGCGTGGGGCTTCCTTTGGCTGATAAGATGCTTCATTTGGTTTTGGCTTCGCTTATTCACTCCTTCAACTGGAGTCTTCCTAATGGAATGAGCACGGAGGAAGTGGATGTGGACTATTTATTTGGAGTGGTATTGAAGAAGCGTCAAAATTTGGAAGCAATCCCCACACCATGCCTGCCTCATAACATATATTAGTACTTCAATAATAAGGTAACTTGTTCAGCAGGTTGGTTGCCAAAGTCAAATACGGTTTTAGAATTGCCAGCTTGAAGGACTTTTTGCATTAATACTGTCTATCATGGTAAATAAATATGTAAAAAACTTCTAAATTTGGATACAATCTTAATCTTCATAATTTAAGTTATTGTTGAATAAATGATTAATTTTTGTGTTTCTTTTTAGAGAAGATTAATTGGGTGATGCAATTTATAATATAATGCATTTTTTAAAAGGTTGTGAATCAATGTAGGAAGTAAATTTACATATTTATTTATTTTAGTTTGGAAAACAGTAATCAATAGATCTTTTTATACAATTTTTGGGGATGGTTGTACCTCTAATAATTGTAGCATTTATTATTAGGTCGGGTTATTAACAAGTCATCTATTTTCCTAATTATTACTATTTGTATTTGTCTGCATAAAATGTGTAAACCATCAATTTTGATTAACTGTATCATTTATGTTTTCCTTTAATGTTACTTTTATATGTTTAACAAAAAATTGTGTCACTTAATATTTGTCTTTAATGTTACTTTGAGACATTATTTAAGTAATAATAATAAAAAAATTACTTTAGAAAAACTCAATCAAATCCAATGATTTGAGGCAAGTGTCACATCCCCGTGAGCGAGGACCCTTTCCACGGGGACCTTACATGGGCAGCAAAACAAAATATAGAAAAATCGATTGGGGTTGTGAAGTTTCTACTGACCACCCAACAATGTTAAGGCACCATTTAATGAGCCATCTATCCCTCTTACAATCGGAGACAGTTAGAAGGGAAAAAAGAAAAAAAGGAGTAACGACTACCGCCCTAGCTGACATAAGTAGAAAATGGGAATAGACATGTGCACCAAAGGAATGAGTATATCCCTATTATAATTATTGCAAAGCCACAATTATAATAGGGAATGAGTAGTTGATGGGATTGTGTTTGGGTTCACTACCAGGTATGGTACCAAGGCCACCCAGATGAAGGCTTGTTTATATTCTACTGGCAAAGTAGGGATTGGTCCAATGATGCAATCAGGTATGTTTAGCTACAATTGAACCTAAATAGATGCTTAACTAGGTATTATTTTGATACTTCATACAATCACTAATAAATATAGAACAAGTAATGAACTAGAGCTATTGTTGTTGTTGAGAGTTGTAGTTTTGACCTTCCATGAACTTTTGCATTTTTAAATAACTATTTGAATCTAAGAATTTTAGTCGATGTTGAGATCTAATTAATAACCATAGAACTTCAAGGAAGTTGCCAATAAATATTTTGTACATCTATTTATCAAATTCCATGTTGGAAAAAGTTGTAACCGTGTTATTCTTGAAAGAAGTTGTAATTGTGCTATTCTTGAAAGAACTTGTTCTAATGGCAGAGTTCATCATCGATTCATTTTAGTATTGGCAAACAGTAATATTGGTATTATTAGGCACACTAAGTGCAAAAATAACTATTGTGAAAGTGGTTATTTTAGTGAAAATTCATTTGGTAAAGTTGATCTCGAATGAGTCTAGACCATATTTTAGAACAACCTTGATTGTAAAAACAAGAAATAAATAAATAAAGATAGTATAATCATGAATGCTGGATTATTTGGTAGATGAAAGAATTCGAGTCTATAGTCAAAGATTATTTATTTGAATAAATGTATGTTGGGTCTTAAGGGAAATAAGATGGAAAAGAGTTGAGTCAAATATAATTTAGTTGTAGGATAGTCTTATAATATGAGCCTGAAAAAGATATAATTAAGACAAGCTTTGACCTATAACTACATAATAATTTAAGGGATGATGATTTCATTTAGTGGTGCTAGAACCACATGGTAATAAACATTATTTAATTATTATAACTTTATACTATTGGTAATCCACTTTGGATGTGAAGTTAAAGGATTAATAAGACCAGGCATGATGTCTATCAATCTCTTAGATACAAGAACCTTAATATTGAAAATATTATTATACTTATAATGAATTACAATATAAATTGTATACCAAATGGAAGGCAACTATTGTTAATTTGATAATGTGGTTGAGATCGAGTATGAGATAAATCCTACACAACATCTCTTGAAACCTTACTAATGACCCTTAAGGTCAGGTTTAGATTGAGTGGAAAGTATGAATAAATTATCTAGTCTATTAACTAGACTATCATAAGAATATACGATTGCACCATAAGGTAAAGGAATTAAGACGATCAAGAATATTATTAGTAATATTATTAATGGGATTATATTTTCAAATATTGGTCTAATGGATATAGTGTTTCCAACTTCCTTGAGTAGGATTCAAGGAATGATTATAACTCAACACAAACTCATAAATACTATTCCATGCCCTTTAAAGATATCTATTGGCCCCTTGAGTATAAAAACCTCAACATTCAATCTAATATGTAAAATTCAAATGGAATTGCTTTCCTATAGGTTTATGTGAACTTAGGTAGTTTCATGTTGGGTAAGATGAACCTGAGGACGTTCAAGATGCTTTGTGAATAATAATGGGTCAAGTTCAATTCAAGACCTTGATATCCTTAAAGGGAAGTGTTATAGTATGGGTTGTTAAATCATATACTTAATTATGTTTTCCTAACTTCTGTTAAGCATTAATAACGTAAGATAAACATTAATGAAACCCTAGATTATAGGAATTTGTGTATAGGCATCCTTTGAGAAACCTTGTAAGGAGAACTATGTGTTACTTTGATTCATTTAGAAGCGGGTACATAGGTGGTCCTTGGGCGAAGGATGTCCATGTGACCTCAATTCCAAAGGGGGAGGGTTCAAGGGGATAACTCTAGGGTTTGGGGTTGTTCCTAATTGGTTTGACCTTTCCTCCTTCATAAGTTTTAGTTTAGGCTGAGATGGGTACCGTATGGGTGTGAAACGAGTTAAGGAAATCTAATAACTTGTATTTATGCATGATGTGTTATGAATAGTAAATGAATAAAGTAAGCAATTTAACAACTTTATAATTGGTATTTGAATATATGTATATGTTGGGTAAAGTCCATCTCATGTTGGTTCCATGTAACTTGTACGTGTTGTGAAAATCGACTCCATATCTAGAGGGCTCTATGTATAGGCCAGTGTATTTGTTGATTGTGACTATGATTTATGTTATGTATGACCTGCCCAAGAGTGAACCTCTTAGATATTTGAGTAGTGATAGGTAGTCATTGAACTGTGCCAATGACCGATGTCTAGGATTCTGCTAGGGACTAGCCGACATTCACTTGGTTCACGAAGGTGAAGGTTGCTATGGGCTACCCTAGATGATGATTATGATACAGTAATGGTTGCACATGTAGGGACCCATCTGTACAAGTAGCAGTAATCCAAAGCTAACCATTGTACTGGGGGGATTCACTGGTTGTCATTGAGGGTACAAAAGTGATTGATGCCAAGTGTTACCCAGGATGTGAAAAAGATAGCTAACAATATCACTAAGGTCACAAGGTCATATATGTCGGGAGCTACTTCTTCTTGGGTGGGCAGACTTGTCACTGGTGGCTTATAGGAGATTGAAGTTGAAAGCCACCGAGGGTTATGGTAGGTTCACTACTTGGGGAAAGCCTTGGGATAGTGGATGGACCCGTGATGTAGTATGGGATGCATTGAATCCCCTTCTTAATTGTCAGATTGTATACTTGGCCTTGTGGGGTTGAGGGAAAACCTACGGTGTAGTATGGGATGCACCGAATCCTCTTCCCATTTGTCCAATGGTGCATAAGATTGGAGGAAAGGATAGGACCCATAGTGTAGTGAGCAATGCACTGATATTCTTTCTATTTGGGATGCATTATGGTCATGTGTTAGTCAGCCATTGTGTATGTATATTAGAGCTAATCACTATGTATTTGTGATGTATGTTGGAGCTCATTATTGTGTATTTGTGATGTATGGTGGAGCTCGTCACTATGTATTTGTGATATATTTTGGAGCTCGTTAATGTGTATTTATGATGTATGGTGGAGCTTTTCATCGTGTATATGTGATGTATGTTGGAGCAAGTCACTAATGTAAATGGGATATGTGTATAAGACAATTAGTGTTGTACTTGTGATGTACATATGAGCTAATTACCATTGTACTTGTGATTTGTGTATGATCCAGAAACTGTTGTGATTGTGATGTGTATGAGCTAGTCAGATTGTGTATATGGAGGTATTCTCATGATAGCCATTGTGTATGATATTTGAGATTATGGTATGATACACTCTCTTGTGAATATTGTGAATTTTTGTACACTAATGTTTGGTATGGACCCAACACTTGATGGCAAGTTATTAAATCAAAATTATTATCATTATATTATATTTGGATAAGTTGATAGCTTACATGTACTTAATTAATTTTTATGGGTTAAAATCGAGATCAAAGATCTCATGCAAGATGAGAGAATGAACTCCCCTTGACATTGGTGGGGCAAACTACGATGCCCTTGATTCCCATGAAGGGATGCATAGGTAGTGTCACCATGAACCATCAAGGTTTAGGTCTAGGTCTAGGAATCACCCTATCCTTAGGAGCTTGACAGTTTTTAACGTAAGCATATAAGTGGTGACATTGATTTATTGTCATCTTGGTGAATGAAGAACTTTTGCAATTAGAACTTCAAATTTAGAGGAAAAATGTTTGGTTGGTTAAGTTGGTAGTTAATGTAAATTGAATTTGAAAAAAAAATTGTAGTGCCCAAGGGGCATATTTTATAGCACTTGAGATTCATGTGCCCCAAAAATTTAGAAGATAGTTATTATGTTGGTTCATAGATTACCAATAGCTCTAAATCATGTGTGCAAAGGAGATTGTGGATATTTGAGATCAAAGAAAATAATAGCAATGAAGAATTTAGGATTTGCAAAGGATTATTCCAAGTCTCCATGAATTTCTAATGTTTTTTTGGGCTAACAACTTATTCTAGTGGACCCTTTAAATCCTACAAAAAATGGAAGAGAAAATCATTTTCATTCACTTGGGTTGCACATTTATATAAGGACTTCTCTAGTCCATTTAATGGGATAGTCGCACCAATTACTAGTTGAGCTTCATCCTTCTTTGAAGAATGACCTAAATTTGGGATCCCCTATCCAAATTAGTCTTTTCCCACATGGGATAAGGTTCAACCAACATGAAACAAAAATTGTTGAATTCGAGGATGAATTCTTAGTAACAAAAAAGACCTACCTAAATCATACTCTGATATGTAGATTTCACTACTATTAGTCAAGTTTCTAGTGAAGCTAAATAAATGGGTAACAACAAGTTAGCAACCCTATTAGATCTATAAATTTTGATTTTCTTATGTGAAAGGGTTCTTCCTTTTCAGATGTAGTCCTCTAGAGGATAAGGACTGATTGCTTTTGAAAGGGTTGTGTTCCTTGGTCAAAGCTAATCTATGTATTAAACCATGTGGAGTTTTAGTTTTTCTCCTCTTATAGAATCTTTTTCAACTATTGTATTTTCGGTGCATCTACTAAATCTCCCATTGCATTTTGGGGTTCTTATTTTTGGATTTTGTTGGAAAATGTATTGGAAAATTATTTTCACCTCCTAAACATTTGAATTTCATTTACTATTCTCATATTATTGCATCCTTGTGGAATTATACACTTCCAAACAACTAAAAATTAGTCTTAAGGTTGGTGATAGAATGTGGAGTCATATTTTTATTTATAAAGACATTATTTCCAGATATCTTGAGCTTGTTGTTCCATTGGAAACATGGTGGATTATTTCCCTTGAGTTGGTGATATACTTAAAAGGAAGCTTCCCCTAAAGTAGGTTGCATTTTTGAAAGGGGGGTAAACCTAATCTACCAATTCATTTCTCCATACAACTTTTTTAAGAGTGATTTATCTAACTATTCAAACCTTCATTCCTCTTTTGATTCCCCTTCTTCTCCATATTCTTTCTCATTTATTAAGGAAGGAATCTCTCCTAGAACCCCAATCAATAGTGTCCATTCTTCTTCTCCCAAAATGATAGTAGATGTTTCCCTATTGTAGGGATTTGTGGTAATTTTAGAGTTTGTCACTTACAAGACTCTGAGGAAGAGATTTTTTATTATCGAATAGATATTAACAAGAAGAAAACCTCCTTTTTTAAGCTGGAAAAATATTAGCACAAAATAAATATTTTCTCCCATGATAAGAAAGATTAACTATTTTCTCTTTTTGAATAGCTTGGTTCTTTCAATTCGGGAGCTACCCTTGACAACTAGGTTATATATAATTATTGCCATGTTACTAGTTGTCTAGTTATTTTGTAACTATTTCATTCTCATTATTTCCTTTTTATGTTGTATGGAAGAAATACATTTACGTTATGTTTGATATTGTCTTCATATAAATACAATGGTTCAAATGTACACATTAACACATCAACAAATAATAATATAACTCTTAGGTATTAGAGTTTATGTGTGCATATTCACTAAATTCACTAAAATTAATAAATAAAAATAAATCTATTAAGAACTAAAATTAATGAGAATAAATATACTTAAGCATTGAAATCAATACAAAAAATAAATGTATTTATCTCTAGGGTTTGATGTTAAATATTCTATGGAATATGATGCTTTGTGATTTATCTGTATGTTATACACTCATAAATATGTTCAGACAATGAAAAACTAATTATATACTACCTTGGATCTATCATACATTGTATTAATGATCTTTAATCATGCAATTTGATCCTAGTTTTGCGGATTCACCCATTGTCTACATAATTGATCTTTGTTCTCTTTATTTGTAGTAACATGGTTACCTTAGATATTTGAACCTAATATTTAAAACTTGATGGTATCTATAGATATTGTTGGAGATTTTTGCGCAATTGATTCTTTGTTAGCCAAACCCATTGAATTTATTCAATGATCTATACAAGTCTAAAGGCATGCCAAGCAATCATGCAAAATTCCTAGTTAACACAAATCTTAGTGTCTTGTAGATGTATTTTTCTACGTCATATGTCATAAATTTTTCATTGATGCTCCATGTTCTATGACACTAGATGATACTTATTGAATCTAGTATCATTAAAATAAATTATGGTTTTCCCTTTTATACAACACCCTAGCATGCAAATTAATTTTTTTCACTCTTAATTTGATAAATAATGGCTAGCAAGAAGGGGTCAACTTGGGCCCAAGATCAACTTTGAATTTATAAATCAATGGGTTGAATTAATTTTGCATCCTTGACTTAAGGTAACTACCATGTTGTGGATTTGACTTGAGACAAGGAAGCAATCATCAAAAAATCAATTTTTGACTCTTGGGATGTTTGAAGGTAGGTTTAGGCTAATTTGTCAACTTTCATGTAGAAACGTGATCATACACTAGTCATTGCATATAGAGAAAATAGACCAATGTGAATCCAAAACATATGGGAAAATTTCAATAATGTATTCACTTTTTACCTTTATATTTTCCCCTACCTTGACTTGCAAATGAACTACTATGAATCATACATAAAATTAAAAAAAGTAATCAACATGAAAATAAATAAAAAACACACTCAAATTAAAAGGATATAGATGTGATTAAAGATTCAGCATGCGTTCCTTGTAATTAATGCTCCATCTTAATAGCTATAAACACAAAATTCTATGAGTATCATCTAACAAGAAATTAAAATAGACATGAAGAACAACTAGTTAATCAATTATATTAATGAACAATTTTGGAGAATAATATAATAAGTCTTAATCTAGTTAATTTTTATAATATTTATGATTTCATCACATAATTTAAGTCACATGAAATATAGTTGAAAGACTAAAAGGTTGAAAAAAAGGAATCTTAGTTGACATTGAGAGTGCTCTTAAAGCATAGACCTAATTGTTCAAAATTTATTTTTTCTTTCTATGCTACTAAAAATTCCCTAGGAATAGAGTTTAAAATGCACTCATTTGATGCATGTGCATATGCATTAACAAGAGAGAAGAAAGAAAAAACTATATGAGCACAATAAAATCTTTAAAGTTACATGCTTTGGTGGAAAATCAAAACAGTATAAATAAGAAAGAATATGGTGACAAGGGAAAGAAGCAAAATATGCCCAATAACAATAAAAGAAACACATTAATTAATCTACGTCAAGGTTTGAATCCAATTCTAAAGCTAAGTCTAAGGCCTACTCTTTTAAATATGATTAATCAACAAAAGAGAGGGTTAATTGTAGCTATGTTGCAAAAAATAGGACACAAAGGATCTAGAATTGCATGAAAAAGTAGCTTGATTGACTAATGATTCTTATGAAGAATAATAATAGTTGCATTCCCTACTCCTCCTAGGTTCTTCTACACCTCCCACTTGGTCATAAAAGAGAAAGGGAAGGGAACTTGTTGCAATTGTAACTTCTAGTTCAAGGACATGAATTAGTAATCATTAGATGGATATATGTCTTAAAAACTAGATTATAGAACAATCTTTATTATGGTTAATACTTATTATGTCACAATTAAGTATCTTTGAAATCATCATCAATTTTAATAAATTAAAATACCTTTAAAATTACTTCTTTCTTATAAAACTGTAGAAAATCCCTTCAATTATCACATTGATGAAATTCTTAAAAACAATATTTATAATTTTTTTGGCTAAGTATTATATATGTAATTCTTAAAAAATACAAATATACAATATTTTTTGCTAAGACTACAAAGTATAAATATTTGTGCCTATCAACTATTTGATAACTCCTTTATTTAAACTATATAATTCATATATTATAATTCTTTGATTCTTACTATCTCATTGTACCTTATTTTCTTTTATTAATTTTGTAACTAAGTGATTTGTCATATAATTTCACCAATTTTATTTTTTTAATTGGTTTTTCAATGTGATTAGGTTACCTATCAAACTTTAATTTTATTGCTTCACTCTTCGAACCCTTCTTTTTATATGCTTTGTCTGCAATCTATTATTTATTTGTGAATCAACTGAGTGTCACCTGAAATACATCAATAGGAAAATCTTTATACAGTTATTTACCAAAAACTCTTTACTATTACTTTAATAGACTGTGAAAATGCATATATTACTGATGTAGTAGAACAAGATTCCCAAAAAAACTATTTCCTTAGAATTTTTTTTTGTTGCTAATTCTTCATAAGCCTTTATTCATCGAGCTCAATTGCAAATGCTCTGCCCTGTAAAGCCTTTATTCATGCAGGTATTGCAGTTGCAAACTTAATACACATACAAACATTTATGTGCTTCGATTCAACAGAGTATTGTAAGGGGGCGTTTCTGAATTCATCCAACTCAATTCCAAATGCTCTGCCCTGTGTCGACCTCCAGATGCAGCATCTACAGGAAAAATGGCCTCAATTTCACTCAAGTCTTCTGCAGTCAGATTTAGAGAGAGAGAGAGAATATATTGTTGTCCAGGTTCTTAATCTTGGTGGTTCCGGGTATGGGCACAACATCATTCCCCTGGTGCTGAACCCATGCAAGAGCAACCTGGCTTGGGCTGCACCCTTTTCTTGAACTGATCTCACTGAACTTTTGGAATAGAGCTTGGTTGTGCTCAAGATTCTCATTTTGAAACCTCGGAGTACTCTGTTGAAATAATTCGCAATAATAAAATTATATGAAAGTAATTGCCACCTTCAATTCTTCATATGATCTTGTAATATAGATTTGAGTTTAGATTTTATTTTATTGTTTCAACTTGACTCTGCATTGAAAAAAATAAATCCTATCTTTACCTTACGGAAGTCATTATCAGTCACACTTTTAAGAAGTTTTGCTCCTGAGGCAAAGAAACCCGTGCCTAAAGGGCTGTATGGAACAATCCCAATCCCCAACTCCCTGCGAATGGAAAAGAATGAAATTAAACAAATACAGATCAGCTTACATGCCTTATTTAAGTTGATATGGTACAAAGTTCTTAAAAGTTCCCTATCAAAGACAACTCCAATTTAACTTTTGGTATAAACCCAAATTCACAAATATTTGTTCTCAGTTCTATACATAAATGAAGTAAAAATGAATTTATTGACTGTTGAGGTATTGTACTGTAACACTGTGTACCTGCAAGTCGGAATAATTTGGGTTTCAGAATCCCTAGTCCAGAGAGACCATTCAAGCTGGACAGCAGAGATGGATGCATTGCATGGGCTCTACGGATTGTTGAAGCAGAGGCTTCAGACAGACCCACATATTTTATCTTTCCCTCTTTTACCAGCTTCTTCAGTTCACCCATCTGTATAAAAGGAAAAGTCAATTATTTTCTATCAGATTTTATTTGTTTTGCTAATCCAGCCTTATCACTAGACCTCAGTAAAGAGCCAGAGAGATACACGTTTGTCCTCCGTATCATTTAACCTTCAGATACATTAGCTTGATAAAAGAGCATTTTGCAGCAAGATTACAGGTTTGAAATCTTCAGATTTACAGTAGCTTGATAAAAGAATATTTTGCAGCAAGATTACAGGCTTGAAATGTTAAGACTTACAGTAGCTTCTATGGGTACAGTAGTATCCACCCTGTGCTGATAATAAAGATCTATATAGTCAATATCAAGCCTCTTGAGGCTTGCTTCACAGGCAGCCCTTACATATTCAGGATCTCCATTAACTGAAGTCAATCCATTAACCCGTTCTCCATTAACCCAAGTCAATCCAAACTTAGTAGCAATCTGGACCTTCTCTCTGATGCCTTTCAGAGCCTATTTAGCAACAATAAAGGCATAATGCATGAAGTTAGAACAATGAGAAAATGCATGAAGTTCATAGGAGTAATAGATTAAGTATTGAAAACAAGATAGCTTAAGAACTGAAATCAAGGTATACTTGTTGAAGAGACCATGGACAACATCTTTAGATAAATGGTTTCAATAAATGCATCTTTTAAGTCATATTAAATCATTTTTCAATGATGGGTTACATAGGGGAGAGGACCCAGTACCTGAGCATGTTTCAATAGTTGTGATAGTAGTTGTTAATATAATGGTCAATATTTTTATCAATATTGGACTAATAGTTGTGACTTTAAAGTTGTTAGTGTTGATGATAACTACCCATAGTTAAACAAAATGTATTCCTTTGATCTAAAAAGCAACCAATCATGTGATTCCACATCAGCGCTCAATAAAACATGTTGTGAATTCACAAGTATTGGTCTCACTTTTTTTTTGGGCCTTTTTGGACACCTTGACAAAAAGCATGCTGATGTGGCCATATTTGATGATGTGGCCCTGAAACCTTAGTTATAAGCAAGGGACTTGCCAAGTAAGCTGCTGTAAAAAATTGGGAGTGATTTGAAATTTCCACATAAGATTTTAAGAAGCGCGAAGTTAGGGTGCACAACTACCGGGTCCTCTCCCTAGTTTGTCCCAAATCAACTATCTATCAAGCTTGTAGCACTTTTTAAAACCATGGAAGTGTTAGATTAAGATTTGGTAACATAACTAACCTTTCCTACAAGAATTTCATTGGTTTGGTCCATTAAATGTCTCAAGTATCAAGAAAGAGTGACACCTCTGCTTACAGTGAATGAGGTCTATCATCTCTTCTTGAGGTTTGGGAGGGCCATACAAAAAGGACATACCCCACATCCCTAGACCCTGTTCGGACACACAAAGTCCCCCTTCTTTCCACCCACACACTCTCCATAGACACTATTTTCTTCTCTAAAATATCAATGAAATTGAAAGTGTTATGTTACAAATGTTTCCGCTCTACGAGCGGAAGTATATTCCGTCTTTGAGTTTCGCTGATATTGTCTCTTTTGTTTTTGGTGCTGCGTGTGTGGAGTCTGGTGTGGGGATTCTTCTTGAGGGTTGCTTTTGTGTGTGGGGTTTGCTGCGTGAAGAGTGTGGCATGGAGAGTGGTGGAGGGTCTGTTGCGGGGTTTTTGAGGTGTGGAGTCTTTTTGGTGGGGTGTGGTGGTTTGTGGGTTTGGCTTGGGGTGCCGGGTGTGGTTGATGATGGCTGAAGGCTCCGAGAGCTTGGCGATTCCAGGTATGGACATGCATGCTTCGATGATGAATAACTCTTTTGTGGGTGAGAGCTCCAAGCTTAAGAAAGTGAATGGTTGCTTGCCGCGGAGTCACGCTCGTCCGATTTTGGTTATCTCTCCAGAATCAGTGCATGAGGACTTTGCTTATTGGACTCAACACGTGTTGATCTGTAAGTTTTTGGGTATTCGGGCCCCCCTCTCGGCTTTGGAGTCTTGGATGCGTCGTACCTGGCAGGTTGAAGGTGACTTTGATATTTTGGTGGCGGGGAATGGATTCTTTATGGTTGATTTTTCTTGCATTTCAGATCGTAATCAGGTTTTTGAGGGGGGGC
This sequence comes from Sequoiadendron giganteum, assembly GCA_007115665.2. Classification (NCBI taxonomy): domain Eukaryota; kingdom Viridiplantae; phylum Streptophyta; class Pinopsida; order Cupressales; family Cupressaceae; genus Sequoiadendron; species Sequoiadendron giganteum. The sequence goes on from VCHN02001213.1 coordinate 13,528, forward strand.
CGTACTTTTATAATCATGTGGGTTTATTCATGAAACCCTGGCATGGGGGTTTCAATGCGGCTGAGGATCTGCCTTCTCGAGTTCCTGTATGGGTTTGTCTGCCATGGCTTCCTTTGGAGTTCTTGGAGAGAAGATATTCTGCAACGGATAGCGGCCTTGTTGGGGAAACCTGCTACCATTGCTCAGAATACTTTGGATAAAAAGGTATTTTCTTTCGCTCGCATTTGTGTTGAAATTGATTTAAATAATCCTTTGCCAGATTCTCTGGAGATTTGTATTGGCTCTGCCTCTTGGATTCAACAGTTAGATTATGAGTCCCTTCCTTTCCGTTGTCGGTTTTGTCATGAGTATGGTCACCTTCAGCGTCAGTGTCCTCGGATTTCCAAATCGGTTGGGGTCCCTTCTTGTACATCTTCGGGGCCTTTGGTGGAGAAGGCAGATAAAAGCAAGGTGTCTATGGCTGAAGGGGGAAAGGCTGAGCGAGGGCCTGATAAGGATGGCTTCTTTCCTGCTAAACCAAAAATGAGGGGGAGAGGCCAGAAGCGACCCTTTAAAGATAAGCAGAGTGAGCAGGGTTTCAATCGCTTTGAGGTCTTGGACAATCGGGCCTTGGAGGAGGGGATTCCTACTGAGATCTTGTCTGGGGATACAGGTATGGATACAGGGCTGGAACAGGCAATTGTTGTTAGGGACTCTTCTCCTCCTTTGGAGCAGGGAGGGTCTGGGCCAGGCTGACACTCCGACTGGTTTAAATGATGATATTATTTTAGTAGACTTAGCTAAGGAGGCGCTGTCTTCTGGAAAAGGTCGGGGTTCAGCTTCTTATCTAGGAGTGCTCCAACGCCCTCTTAAGAAGGGGAATTTTGATAAGTCTTCTAAAGTTGGTCGCAAGAAGGATGTGGACAAGATTAAATCTACTGGAGAGTTGTTGGTGGATTCGGGCTCTGTTAAGACTTTGGACGCCCACTTTGCCCAGCCTTCCCCATGATTATTCTTTCTTGGAATGCAAGGGGGCTGAATAGCGCCTCCCGTCAAAAAGCTATTCAAGATTTGATTGGGGTACATTCTCCAGATATTTTTTGTGTGCAGGAGACTAAGCTTCAGGTGGACTGCATGCTTCAGTATGCTCCTCGTATTTGGTTTTCTGGTCAGTGTCAGTGTATTGGCTCTAGAGGAAATTCTGGAGGTTTGGCACTTTTTTGGGATCCTCGTAAGGTTGTTCCTCGCTGGTGGATTTCTAGCCACTCCTCTATTTCAATGGTGGCCTCGGTTTTGGACTCTGGTGAGACTATTTTGGTTAGCAATGTGTATGCTCCGGTGGACATCCGTGGTAAAAGCCAGCTGTGGGCTCATATCACGTTTGTTAGATCTTGTGCTCCTTATTTGCCATGGATCTTAGCTGGTGATTTCAATTCTATCTTGTGCCTGGAAGAGAAAAGAGGTGGATTGCCGAGATTGGGTCCTGCTTCAGATTTATTCCGGGCTAGTGTGGCTTCTCTTGCTCTTGTTGATGTCAAACCTTCTAATGGCTTATTTACTTGGAATAATAGGCGGAGTGGGTCGGAGGCGATTTCTGAGCGGTTAGACAGGTTTCTTGTTTCTAGTTTTTGGGTTGGGGGCAGTGTGGTTACTTGCTCTGAGATTCTTGATTGGTGTGGCTCTGATCATTGGCCAATTAAGTTTTCAGCTTCTCCTTTCCCTAATCCAAAGAATCCTCCTTTCAAATTTCAGCTTATGTGGCTTCGTGACTCTTCTTTGTATAATCTTGTTGCTCAGTGGTGGCAGGATGGAGCCCCTGCATATGGTACTGCTATGTATTCTTTTGTTAAGAAGCTGCAATATGTTAAGTTTCATCTTAAGAGATGGAATAGGCTATGTTTTGGCAATTTTCGTGCTAAGAAAAGGGAAGCGCAGGAGCGTCTTGCTGTCATTTCTCGCCAGATTAGGGATCTTGGTTTTTCAGAAGCTCTTGGGCATGCTGAGTCCCAGGCTCTTAAATCTGTGGAGGAGTGGGAGCTTCGTGAGGAGATTTTCTGGAAACAGAAGGCTCGGATTGACTGGCTTCAAGAGGGCGACAGGAATACTGCCTTCTTTCATCACTCTGTGCAGGCTCGTCGGAATAAGTGTTATATCTCGTCTCTTGTCAACTCTGAAGGATTAGTTTTATCCTCGCAAAAGGCTTTATCTAGAGAAGCTCAATTGTTCTTCTCTGCCTTGTTTACTGAGGATTCTCTTCCTGCAGAGGTTGAGGAGAATAGGATTCTTGCTTGTATTCCTTCTTTGATCTCTAATGAGCTGAATGCTTCTCTCATGCGCTCGATTACTCTGTCTGAAGTGGAAGAGGTTGTGTTTGGGATGAATAAGGGGAAGGCTCCTGGCCCTGATGGGTTCCCTGTTGAATTTTTCCATGAGTTTTGGGAGATTGTGAAGCTGGATTTGTTGGAGGTTGTTTGTGAATCTTTTCATAACAAGCAGATGCTTCGGGCCCTGAATGCTACTTTTTTGGTCCTCATTCCTAAGAAGGAGGGTGCTGATAGGTTTGAGCTTTTTCGACCTATTGCACTCTGCAATGTGGTGTATAAGATTATTACGAAGTTGATTGCTGAGCGGCTTAAATCTTGCTTGCCTATTGTTATTTCTGAGGAGCAAGGAGGTTTTGTGGCTGGTCGTCAAATTTTGGATGGGGTGGTGATTGCCTCTGAGGTTATCCATTCCATGGCGATCTCCAAGGTTAAGTCTATGTTCATCAAGCTAGATATGGCAAAAGCGTATGATAGAGTTAAATGGAGTTTCCTTTAGAAGATTTTGTTAGCCTTTGGGTTTTCTTCTGAGTGGGTGAGTTGGACTATGAGTTGTGTGACTTCCTCCTCATTTTCTGTCATTGTGAATGGTGAACCTTCAGAGCTGTTTGGTGCTACCAGGGGCCTTCGTCAGGGGGACCCACTCTCTCCCTATCTGTTTATTATTATGGCGGAGGGGCTGGGTCGCTTTCTTAAAACTCAGGTCTCTCTTGGTGTGATTCATGGTTGGCAGTGGGGGTTGGGTCTTCCTACTTTGTCTCACCTCCAGTTTGTGGATGACACCTCTCTTATGGGGTTGGCTCGTCTTCATGAAGCTGAATCTATTAGGCAAGCTTTGGACATCTACCTCGCTGCTTCGGGTCAGAAAGTTAATGAGCAGAAGTCTTCTATTTTTTTCTTCAATACTCCTTTGGCCATCCAGAGGAGGATTGCTGCTATTTTGAGGTTTCAAATTGGATCTCTCCCCTTTGTCTATCTGGGGATCCCTCTTGCCGTTGGTCGTCAACCCAGATCCTCTTGGAAGATGTTGCTTGATAAGTTGAGGAAGAAGGTAACTCATTGGACCCATCGGTGGTTGTCTACTGCTGCTAGAGTTACCCTCCTTCAGTCTGTTATCCAGGCCCTTCCCATCTACAGATGTTTTGTTCAATCGGCCCCTATGTATTTTCTCCGAGAATTTGATGCTCTCTCTCGGCAGTTCCTTTGGAGTGGCAACTTGATGACTTCTAAGTGGAGCCTTGTTAAATGGGATTCTGTGTGTAGACCTAAGCAGGAGGGTGGTCTTGGATTACGCTCTTCCATTTTGAATGGGCAAGTTCTTGCGGCGAAGCTTTACTGGCGCTGGTGTACTAATCAACACCAGCTGTGGGCCTGTGTTCTTAACTATAAGTATTTTCATGGTGTTGCTTCTCATGAGGTTCCTCGCTATCCTCTGGAGGGAAGTGGTTCGATGATTTGGTCTACTTTGAAAGTGGGAGCTCAGTTGATTAAGTGGGCGCTTTTTTGGATCTGTCACTCGGGATCTCGGGCTCTTTTCTGGTGGGATTCTTGGGATGGTCACCCACCTATTCTTTCTGCTTTTCCTCATCTTCAACCCCTCTGTGATGTTTTTACTGCTGCTGGTTGGGACACTGTTGAGCATTACAAGATTGCTGAGCATTGTGGCTCTGTTGTTTCTTTCCGCTGGAAGCACCTTTCTGAGTGGCCTCCTGGGGGCTCTAAGGAGGATAGGCGGGAGCTTGCTCATCTTTTGGCTTCCCGGGCTTGTAATTCGTTGAGGGGACCTGATATTTTAGCTTGGGATGGCTCTGATATGTTTGGGAAGTACTCTGTGTCTACTGGCTATAAGCATTTGGGGCGACAGTTGTTTGGGGATATTCTGGTCCCTTGGTGGAAGTATGTTTGGCATAAGTTGTCTTGGCCCAAGTGCAATTTCTTCATGTGGTTGGTGGCTCATAACCGGTGTCTTACTTGGGATAATTTATGCAAGCGGGGTTTCCAGGGTCCCTCTTTTTGTGTGTTGTGTCGTGAGGCTGAGGAGTGTGCTTCTCATCTCTTCTTCCAATGTTCCTATGCTCGGGAGATTTGGCATTTTTGGTGGCGGGTGTGGAATATGCCCTGTCGGCATGTTTCTTCTTTGGCTGACTTCGTGGATCAGGGGAGTAGGGCCCCTATTTCTACTCCCTTTCTTTAAGCTATTTGGCTGCTTGATTGGCCCTTCCTTCATCATTTGGAATCTTTGGTTGGAGAGGAATCGTCGGATTTTTCAGGATATGATGATGGGGGCCCCTCGCTTGTGGTGGAAAATTTTGCATTTTGTGGGAGAAACGATCACGGCCAAGTGTGATCTGTCTGATCCGATTGCTCCTTCAGATGTTGGCTGTTTCAACTGCCTTCATCTGCCTCCTTCACATCAGCAGCTTAAGCGCAACAGGTGTACGCATCCTACTCCGAAGGTGAATAGGGAGGGAAGATGGTCTCCTCCTCCTCATGGCATCCTTAAAATTAACACGGATGGCTCTTCTCGTGGAAACCCTGGTCATGCTGGAATTGGTGGTGTTGGTCGGGATAGTTCTGGGGATGTTCAATTTATTTTCTCTATTTATAAGGGTCTTCATACTAATAATCTTATGGAGGCTCAGGCAATTTTAATGGCTGTGGAGCATGGCAGTAAGTTGGGGTGGCGCAGGATTATATGTGAATCTGATTCCCAGGTTGTGGTGAACCTGTTGAACAGGCGGAGGTTAGAGGATGTTAGTTGGCACCTGGCTTTGATTATTGATCAAATTCTCAATCTTTGTGTTTCTCTTGAGTTTGTTACTTTCACTCATATTCCTAGGGAGTGGAATGGTGTTGCTGATTGTTTGGCCAAATGGGCTTCTGATCATATTCATGATTGGAATTTGGTTGATCGGGGTCAATTACCCCCTGATTTGTCTCAATAGTTGGACCATTTGGTGGAGCTTGATAAGGCTATGTAATGTTTTGGCTCTGTAATTTCCTCTTGTTTTAATAAATTTTTACCCCTCTTTTATGTTATGTTACAAATGTTTCCCACATACACCTTATCGCCATTATATACTGTAACAAGATTTTGTTTCAGCCTACGAAGTTGACTTGGACTCGCATGTGATTACAACATGGCCGCCATGGTCATTTGTTAAGAAATCTTACTCCCGTGTCAAATTAGAAGACAAATGACCATGCCCTAATTTTAAAGGATTCATATCTCTCTTGATAGCCTTTAATGATAATTATAAATCACAGACTTTCTTATCAAGGACATTTTACTATAGCTAGTTTTTACTATAAAATGTGATTAGAAGAAACGTCATGGTTATCATGATTGTTAAATTGACTGCCTACTAAACATGCAAAATCTGATTCTAAACAGTCACAATGTCATATTTCTCTTATCTCGACTCAATTCCTGCAACAGTAAAATAACTTGTGTATTCATGAAGGCTTTGATAGCTCTTGGCTTCAACATCTCACTTCCGTGACAAATTAGAAGACAAATGTGCCATGCCTGATGATGTCAGTATTTCAATTGCAAGCATGTTACCACCTTCATCTATATTGCCGTTCACATTATTTATTTAAATGGGAAAGAAAAAATCAGGGCAAACTTCTAAATGAAAAATCTCTCTTAATCACAAGGAGTTATGAACAATATTAGCTAATGAGATAAATGGTTTCGTGGAATGTTTATTTTTTAAATGTGGATTTGATTCGATCATTATTCTATTTTATCTATTGTATTTTATAATGGCTCAAATGTAGTAAATAATTAAGATATTATTATTGATGGTTTCATCTATTATTAGTTGATTCACTGTCTTTTATTCATGTTCAAGGAATATGGTTATGAAGGTAGTGGATCGAACAACACTTCTTACTATTAATATGAGAGAACATGTTCATTTGATTAAATGTGACATAAATGTAAAATAGAAAAGTTATAAATGTTACATAAAACAACATTCTGTAGTGCATCTACATTTTATATTTGATTTTTTTTTTTGTTCTTTAGAATATTGTTCTCTTATTTGCTTTTGTTATTTCCCCCTTAACTAACTTAGTGATGATTTTATATTTGCTTTGGTGGTGACGAATGTGCAGGGTATGGTGATGGTGGTGATGGCGAAGGCGATTGTGTAGGGGATGGCGATGGTGGGGCAACAGATGGAGATAATGATGACACAAAAGAAACTAGGGCTTTATTTGTTGCTTGATTCTCTATCAATGGCTCTTGTTCTGTTGTTGACGTTGTGGAGGTTGATTGGATGTTTTGGGAGGCCTCTTCTAGTGACGAGGAGAAGGAATCCTTCCTCAATTTCCTCCTTGAGGCTAGTTTGAAAGCTCTGGGAAGCGTTGTAGGCTTGGGCTCGTGTGTTGGCCTTGTTGATGAGGTTGATGTGTGGGGTGGCTCTGTTGAGGAGTTTTTATCTTGGGGGATCTCTTTAGGTGAGGAGGAGGAAGAATCTCTGCTTGATATTATTTTGGAGGCTCGTCTTTCAAAGTAGTGTGTGGGGTTTGTGTCTTCTACAAGAGATTTGGTGGATGTCGATAAGGATGTTCCTCTTTTGACTATGTGGTTGGATGCCCAACATTCAATTGTTGATAAACATGGTGTTTTGGGCATGGGGTTTGTTAGGCCTACTCTAGCTAACAATAGGTTGTATTTCAAGAGGGGATTTCTTCTACCCTCTCCTAAGAATCCTTTGCTTGAGGTGGGTTTGAAGATAAATCTTCTTACCTCATCTTCTTGGTTGATGCCTTCAACTATTGACATGCGTGAAGTGGATACTGTGCCCTCTCTTTGTCCCAATCGAGAGCTTTGTTCCATATTGCCTTCTTAGGTGGAAGCCCCCATTCCTATTATTAATAAGGTGTGACTTCTCCTCCCTGTAGTAAATTGGAGTATAGCGTTGAGGAGGTCTCTATCACATCTCGTATGAACCCATTCTAAGGCCCCGTAGTCCCGATGTAATTTGGACTAGGGCTGGGAACTTGAGACTTAATATTAACTCTACGTGTATGTGTTTACAAGTGTATGCGTGTGTGTATTCTTAAGTGAATTAAATTTTAATAGTTAATAGTGATGTATGCATATGAAGTTTAGTTATGTTTCTCATTTAATTTATATATATATATATATTTGGCCATATTTCATCTAACCTAGACTAACTAAATTGTGAATGTTGTGAGGAACAATGTTTTGTGCATAAGTGACAGGGTGCATGGTGGAGTGGACTCTGTGGATCCATAAATTGAAAATGATTTTTATGCCAACCTTGCCAAAACACTGGTTAATTCTGAGACCCGTCCAATCCTTAGTTAATCTCGCTCATTGCTTGTGGAGTTAAAGGTACTAGTTTGAGTCCAGTTGCTATGCGACTGCTACCTTGTGCACATTAGTTTCTAAACACTTTTCATTCAACATGTCTTTCTCCTAATACCTATCTAGGATCACATTGTGAGTTTTGGCTTATGAGGTGATAGTTCGTAATAGTGGTAATAAAATTTGTGATTGTGAAATAGATTTTATATATATATATATATATATATATATATATAATTTTGAAGGAAGTATTATAATAATTATAATTATAGATTAATAATAATAATTATTGATGTCCATTTTAATACATTGAATGTTAAATGATTAAAGAAATAAATTATTATAAGTACTATTATCATTATAAGTGATACTATGATTACCTATAGTGTGATTCCCCAATAATAATAATTGATGATGAAAGAACAAGGCATTGCATAAAAAAAGTGATATAAGAAACTTAGGAAAAATAAATAAAACAAAGAAAAAAATTGCAGAAGTAAAAAAATATTGGAGATAGAGGCGTAGGGTTTCTGAAAGAATGCTATAGCTAGAAGCTAAGGAGGGCCAAAATATTTATCATCTTGTTGGCTCTCTTGATGGAGGAATTGGAACACATACCTCAACAATAAATTCTCCACCCAACATGCTTGGAAAACAAGAAAGAGAAGTGACGGGCAAGACTGGGAAGGATGAGAAGTGGGAAATAAAGAGGCATGGGAAGGGCATTTTTGACCAATTTATTTCACTTTGGGTGAGCAGAAGGAAGTGTGGTGAGGAAAAAGGCTCAAATTTGGAGGTTTGGAGCTGAGTTTGAAGTCTCAACAACTTTTTCTAGCTATTGGGATTGATTTTTATGCCCAAGGGATAGGTTTACTCCTATATCCATTGTTCTTTTCATACAATTATATATTGTTGTTTTTATGCAACAATAAAAATGATAAATGTTTTATTTTATCCATGATGGGGTTCATGACATTCCTAAAATATTAACTAGTAGAGCAGTCAATCCAAAAAACTAGTTAAAGAAGGAGCAAACAAGTGTAATGTAAGTGATTTTAGCCTTAGAAAACTTTTACAACAATTTGAGATGCCTCTACTATTTCCAAATGCATATTTTTACATGTATTACCCTTTTATAATGCTACACTTCCATGCAATTAGTGTTTTAACTAAATTTACATGAGGGCATATAGGCTAGAGGATTTATTTTAATGGTTGTGGATAAATATATATGTTGTTCAAACCTTTCACTAATTTTTTCCAGTCTAGAAGTTGAAAACCAGAGCCTTCCAGGAAATAAAAACCAGTGTAAGAAAGGTTCTAGGCTAGTGATATTACTTTGCCTAATCTTTGGGTAGGTTTTGATTCTGTTTCGGAGTTATGTGACAAAATAAACCTTTCAACTTAGTATGATAGCTACTACAAGTTAATATGGATAACTAGATCAATTTTGTGAATTATTTGACAAAATTCCTCAAGGAAATGAGACTATAAAATGTCATGCTAGGTCATGATGTATGGCCATAGGTTAATATGCAGCCCCATCTCTAAGATTTTGGCTCCATGTTTCACTTGGACTTCTTTACAAATAGGAGAGTGGTAATAAAATTTAAGTACTCAACTATTTCTACTTGATTGGGTATTATGTAGTATGTTATGAACATAGAAAAAGAGATTTGGGCAGGTGCATGGAAATGGGTAGCCAATTTGTGGACAGTTTACTTTTTCATCCCGAAATAGCGAAAACGTGAGCGCTTTATAGTAAAACATGCTCGCATTATGGCTTGGTAATTACCGAGCCTAGAATCGGCCATTACCAAGCCATAATGCGAGAACGTTATAACGTGCTCGTGTTATGGTTTAAATTTCAAAAAACACGCGTATTTTGAGTTCAAAAACTGTGCATTTTTTGAAATCAAAAAAACATTTCCAAAACACGAGCACGTTATAACGTGCTCGCGGTTTGGTCTAAATTGAAATTTTTTCTTCTCTTTTTCTTGTCTCTTTCTTCTTGTTATCTTGTAGGGAAACTATATACATGAAATAAACATTTAGGTATAAGCTAAAATTTACATATGGATGTTTAATTTATTATACTTTAAGTTATATTTCATGTATATATGTAGGATGTTTGAGGGTGGTTTAAGATCTCTAGGAGTTACAATGCAAATTCTATTTTTTGGAAGATCTCAAGAATTTCAGACTTAGTCAAATTTTTGTAATCGACATGTCAAATTTTAGTAATAAGCAAGTTACAGATCATCTTTCTCTCTCTATCTCACTCACTTTTTATCCCTTGTGCTCTAGACCTCTCTCTCACACTCTCTCCTTCCCTACTTTTATCTATCTAGCCTCTCTCTTCCCCTCCATCCCTCCCTCCTTCCCTCCTTCCCTCCTTTCCTCTAATTTTCTCTATCTCCCCCTCTCTCTCTTCCTTCCTCCCACCCACCTTCCCTCTCTACTTCAATCTATCTAACCTATCTCTCTCTACCTCTCTCTCTCTCCCTCCCTCCTCTCTCTCTTCCTTCATCCCAACCACCTTCCCTCTTTACTTATCTCTATCTAACCTATCCCTCTCTGCCTATCTCTCACCCTCCCTCCTCTCTCTCTCAATCTCTCTACCTTCCTCCTTCCCTCCTCTCTCTCTCATTCTCTTTATCACACTTCTCTCCCTCTATCCCTCCCTCCTCCCCTCTCTAATTCTATCTCTCCTTCCCCATATACTTTTCTCTACTTTTGTCCATCTCTACCTCTCTCTCCTTCATTCCCTCTCACTCTCCCTCTCCCTCTCCCTCTCTCTCTCTCTCTCTTAATCTCCCAACCTTCCTCCTTCCCTTTGTGTTTCTCTCTCTCTCACACTCTCTCCCTCCCCCATCTCTCTCTTTGGTTTAGGCTTTATGGTTTATGGGTTATGGTTTAGGCTTTAGGCTTTATGGTTTATAGTTTAGGATTTAGGTCCAAACCCCTCTCTCTCCCACTCTCTCTTAGGTATATCCCTCCTTCTATCCCTCCCACCCCTCTCTCTTGCTTAGGTATATCTCTCACTCCCTCTCTCTCTCTCTCTCTCTCTTAGGTCTCTCC
>VCHN02001619.1:0-21059 GCA_007115665.2 Sequoiadendron giganteum
ATGAAGATAAAGATGAAGAGAATTAGGTGAAATAAAGATGAATTTGTAAGAATAATGAGAAAGGGCTTCAATAATTATGAAGGTAAGTTACCCTTTAAATTCTTTAGTTATGGAGAAATACCTGTCATTATGTTGCAAGGTGTCTCGAAAGAGCTAGAAGGAATAAACAAAGATATGAGAAATAAAAGAAAGGAAAGAAGATTAAAAGAGCTTACTATGTGAATGAGAATGCTAGTATTTATGATGAGGATTCAGAATATGAAGATCTAGATGACAATGAATGCATTTTCTTGGTGATTAAGGATGAACCTACTTCTACTAATTCTAAAAACTAGGTAAAGGAAAGCCCTTCTAAGAAGGAGAAGGAGAAAAATGAAGGTATGGTTATCTCTTCCCTACATACTAAACAAGAGAATATTTTTTGGATTGTTGATAGTGGTTGTTCACACCACATGACTGGTGATTAAAGTAAATTTTTCAATCTTGGGAAATATGATGGAGGCTTTGTTATGTTTAGAGATGATACTGGTTCTAAAATATGTGGGATAGGTTCAATAAGTTTTAATGAAAAGCATCATACTGACGATGTTTACTATGTTAAGGGTTTAAGGAATCATATTTTGAGCATTGGTCAGATATGCAAAAAAGGATATGATCTTGTGTTTAAGGATGAGAAATGTGAGATCCAGAAAAGATCCAAAAATTTGATTTCTATAGGAAAAAAATTTTAAGGGAATATCTATCAACTTAAGGGTGCTGATGGACAATGATTTATGATAGATAAATGACAGCTAGCTATGGAATAGGAGAATGTCACATGAATTTTTTAAACTTGGCAAGGATTAGTGTTGTTCAAGCATGAGAGATTTACCAAGAATTACAAAGCTTGTTAATGCTATTTGCAAAAAATGTCAGTTTGAAAAGTGAGCAAGAAATCATTATAGATTAAAGGAACAATCTACTATTGGACTACTAGATTTAGTTCATACAAATATATATGGTCTTACAAGAGTGAGAAGTCTACTTGGTGAAAGGTAATTTATTCTTTTAATTTATTATTATCTAGATATACATGGGTTACATTTCTTAGAGAGAAATCAAATGCATTAGATAGATTCAAGGAATTCAAATAAATTGTTGAAAATGAAGTGAATTTGAAGATAAAATTCTTAAGATTTGATAGAGGTGGATAATTCACCTCCCATGAGTTTAATATGTTTTGTGTACATGGAATAAAGAGACAATTATCTTCTTTGAGAACTCCTCAATAGAACAAAGTTGTTGAAAGGAAAAAATGAACAGTTCAAGAGGTTGCTAGATCAATGATTACTGAGGCTGGTTTACCAAAAGTTTATTGGAAATAATTTATTCATACTATTGTTTATGTATTCAATCAAGTTCAAGCAAGAGAAAACAATACAAATACTCCCTATGAGCTATGGAATAGAATAATTCCTATAGTTAAATATTTCAAGGTATTCAGAAGAAAATGCTATATCAAAAGAGGTGAGGAAACTTTGGGTAAGTTTCATGCAAGAAGTGATGAAGGAATTTTTCTTGGATATTATACTAGAATCAAGTCATACAAATGTTTGAATAAAATACTGAGAAAAATTGTAGAGAGCTCAAATGTGAAGGTTGATGAGGCAATAAATAATTCCATTGACATTATAGATATGTATTTGATGAACATGATTGTGCAAGAATAGAAGAAACTATGGAAGAAAAGGATAAAGATGAGAAAAAGAAGAAAGACAAATAAAATGAGACAAAAGAAGATGCTCCAATGATGTCTCCTAAAACACTGAAATATGTACAAAATAATCATTCAAAAAGTGAGATTATTGGAAATAAGACAAAAGGTGTATTAACTAGAAGCAAATCTTCTACTCAAGTGAATTTATGTTTATTTTTTGAGGTTGAACCGAAGATAGTAAGTGAATCTTTTGAAGATAAACATTGGAAGGAAGCAATGAAGGAAGAAATTATGCAGATTGAGAAGAATATAACTTGGGAATTGGTCCCAAGACCGGTAGATAAAAACATCATTGGATCAAAATGGGTATTTAGAAATAAATCAAATGAGAATTAAGAAGTTGTTAGAAATAAATCAAGGCCTATGCGTAGAGGCTACTCACAATTAGAAGGGGTAGATTTCTAGGAAATTTTCCCCTGATAGCAAGAATGGAAGCTATAAGGATCATGTTATTGGAACTTGCTTCTTATAAATACTTTAAGGTCTATTAGATGGATGTCAAGTCAAAATTTTTGAATGGTGAGCTAGAAGAAGAAGTTTAAATGGAACACCCAAAAGGATTTTAGTTAATAGAGATTAACCAAATATAGTGTGCAGATTGAAGAAAGATTTATGTGGGTTGAAGCAAGCTCATACAACTTGGTATGCATGGTTATATAAGTACTTGATTTAGCAAGGATTTAACAAAGGAATGGTAGACAATAATTTGGACTTTAAGATTGAAAATGACAGAATCTTGATTGTAGTTGTGTATGTTGATGACATTATCTTTGGAGGAAATGAAAATATGTGCAAGATGTTTGTGGAAGAGATGCAAAAATAATTTGAAATATCTATGTTTGGGGAGATGAATATATTTCTTGAGCTATAGATTAATCAAATAGAGAAATGAATTTTCATTTCATAGTCTAAGTATGTGAGAGAGATGTTGGAGAAGTTTGGGATCGATGGTTCCAAACCAGTAAGTACTCCTATGATGACTGATTGCAAATTGGGTAAAGATGACAATTCACCTAAGTCTGATCAAAGCAAGTATAGATCTATGATTGGTGGACTATTATATTTGATTGCTACTAGACTAGATGTCATGCATGTAGTCTGTCTTTTGGCTAGATTTTAAGAAGATGCAAAAGAAACACATGTTGCTATAGTTAAAATAATATCCCTGTATTTGAATGGAACTCTAGATTATGGATTGTAGTATCCTAAAGATATTGACTTTACACTTAGTGCATATACATATGTAGATTGGATTGGATGTGTAGATGACATAAAGAGTACAAGTGGTGGTGCATTCTTTCTTGCATACAAATTGGTGGCATGGTTGAGTAAGAAACAAGATTCAATTTCTTTGTCTACTATTGAAGCTGAGTATATTGTTGTTGCATCTTGATGTACACAAGTTTGATGGATGAAATAGACATTGAAAGATATCAAAGTGTTATATGATGATCCTATTTCTATTTTATGTGATAATACTATTGCAATTAATATTTCTAAAAATGCTATGATGCACCCGATGATGAAGAATATATCTATCATATATCATTTCTGGAGAGATAAGGTAGTGCAGAATGAAGTAAAGCTTGAGTATGCTACGACGAAGGATAAAATTTTTGATATTTTCATGAAGGCTCTTCTTAAAGATATTTTTGAGTATCTCTGAGAGAAGTTAGGGGTCATTTCCCCTCCTTTCTTGAACTAAATGCATATGGAGATGCATCAGTCATGTCGATCTATGGGTTATATTTCTTCTAGGCTGGTGTTTTTGGTGGCTACCTCTCAGGGGGAGAAGGTAGTATTAGGTGTTGTCATTCATTTTTTCATGTCAAAGGAGAGATCAATGCAAAATAATTTTCCTTTTCAATTTATTTCAAAGGAGAGAAGAAACATGTGAAAAGAGAATGAGAAGAAGCATATAAGAGATCATATTCTAAGGGGGAGAAAACAAAAAAATGTATTTAGAGCTAGTATATTGTCTTTGATGATTTTTCACATCATGTGTTGCCATCAATGACAAAGGGGGATATTGTTGCAAGAATGAAAGTGTTGTGGAAAGATTGAAGGTGTTGTCATGGATGTGACCAACCAATCAACTAGTTATCTACTAATTGTTGTTGAATGTATATGTCGAGGATATTGAGAAATTTGTAATAAAGATATGTTGCATGTGGTTAGTAGTTTCTCTAGTTTTTGGTCTAGATTTTCTCCTGTTGTTGTGTGGTTCAGATATGTTTTTCATGGTTGTTAGCAGATCTTATATCTATATTTTTGGTTGATTCATTGTACTATGCAAGTTGCATTCACCAGTTGTCAACTATGGTTTTCTATGTTTCTGGTTGAGGTCCAAGAGAAATGTTGGTCTAGATTTCTCTTTTTTGAAATTTTTATAATTTTCAGTTCTAGAGTTGTGGTTCCCTAGTTCTATTGAAGATAATTGTGGGAGTTGAATGATTCATGCTTAATGGTTCTATGTGTTTTACAGTAGTTTGGTCAGCCTTGTGTGGAATACTACTTTCAAGGATGATGAAGCATGTTGGATCTTTTGGGTCCCTTCAAGTGTGTGTTTTGGTTTCCCTCATTCTAATTCCACCCTAGGATGTTTTGACACTGACCTAATTTGAATTTGGATTTGGATGGCCTACTTTGGATATGTTTGAAAGTTGAAGATGGTATAAATAGAATATGATTTAATTATGAAGAGAGTGAGAGAAGAGACAAGAGTGAAGAAGAAGACTGATAGGAGAAAAGAGTAAGTATAGTTTTATGCAACATTGATTCTATTCTGTAAGTGTGTGTGTGTGTGTGTGTTGTGAGTGTGGGAGATCAGTGCTAATCCTAATGTTGAGTTTTTGGATGCAGTGAGTAGAAGTTGAACTTTATCATTCATGCAAGTTGATTGAGTGACTATGGTGGAATCCTTTGTTGCATTGGTGTTTTAGTCTCTCTAGAACAAGTCTTTTTTGTCTTCTTTGTATCTATGTGGCAGTGAGCCCTCCGAGTTTTAGCCCTATTGGATAGTGAGTCCTTGTTCCGAACAATGAGTCCTTATTTCAAGCAGCGAACCTTGTTTCAGGTAGTGAGACTTTTTGTAATTGGTTTTGATATTCTCTATAGTGTGAGTTAATACTTATCGTGGTTTTTCCCTCATTGGGTATTCCATAAAAATATGGTGTTATTTTGTTTATGAGTTGGATTTTAGTTTCTGTAAATTGGCATTTGATGATTAATTACTTAATTATTTTTAAGTATTAGTTTTGGTGACTGAATTAAAGGTTTAATTCTATGAAAAATGATTCACCCCCCTCCTCTCAATTTTCCTATTCAATATTTTTGGACCTTGGTCTAGAACTAGGCCATTGATCTACCAAGTCTTGATTCAAGTGTTAAGTCTCTAATTTTTGTCTCCCTCTTTTCTAGATGCTCAAGAATTTTTAGGAGAAAATAAACTAGAATTTTGTTTACAATTCACTTGACTCTAGTTCATAGATGTCGTATGATGGAACTTTCAGGTCATCATCAAATTTTTGAATATCAAATGTTGATTCATTTATCATTGCTGCTAATTATATCCTCAAAATATTGTTGTCTTGTCAATAAGGTGAGTAGGTGTTCTCGCTCTATCGAATGGACAAATATTTCACTCTTTCTGATAGCTATGTCTATCCCAGATAACTTCCTCAATACTATGCTTTTCTTTGTCTCTTAAGATTTTGAAGGGACTAAATCTTTTCTCCTAGCCATATTTACTTCTCCCTCCAATAGAATCCTTATACCAATCACATTTTTATTTGTTTTTTCAGGATATCAAAGGGACTTAAAATCACTCACTCTGATATCTCAACGTCTCTTCAAAACTTTCCTTGCAAGCTATCTCTTCAAATATCCATTGTTACTTCAATATGTTCATTGGGCCATTTATATTATATTTTATCTTTACAATTTAGCTAATGAGATATTTTCCTTTTATATTATCAAATTCAAAGCAGCAAATGTTATATTTTTAATGCAAATTGTTCAATCGAAGCGACTCAATACTATCTCCTCCCGATATGTTAATGTGACTTCAATGATTTTTCATTCGGATTATCAAAGGAATGTTGAAGAAAGTCCTACTGATTTGGTGTAGTCTCTTCAATATAGTTCATAATAGTATCTAGTGGTAAGCGTGGGCTTAAAGTGATAACTATAGGAGCACAAATTGGACATTTGCAATAATTTTTTTATGTCACATTGAATAACAAGGTGCACAAAGGAATCATAGCAAGACATTATTTGTTTTTCGCTCAGAATTTAGGTTTTTCAAGGCTATGTTTATTCAAATTTTGACGGTTTTAACAAGTTCATTATTTCCTAACTGATTCAGGTTGTGTTAGCTCAAGAATGCATTGTCTAAGTATTTGGTTGGATTTTATCTAGTTGATTCAGGCAGGGTATATGCTCAATCAGGGTTTCAAGTCCCAACAAAACCTATTTGTAAAGGGTTCCAGGTCCCCTTCAAAACCTTATTAGCTTCATCATGGGTAGTCCTTTCAATTTGATGATGGCTACTATTGAAGGGTTGTTTGTTGGATCTATTGTCTCTTTTTGTAGTGTCTTCTTTCATAGTGTTTTTCCCATATAATCAAAATATGCAACCTTTTTCATCTGCAACCAAGTTAATATGGAGTGTAAGGTTTATTTATAAAATGTTCGCATCATTTACTATTTTTCTTTATGTTTGGAATGTATATGATTATTTTTGGTAACAAACCTATGTTTATTAGAAAAATAAAAATAAAAAACTTTAAATAATACAGAATCAAATTTATATGTTTATATCATTAAAACTAGGAGTTATCTACATATATAATTTTTATATTTCTCTAATACTATTTTACCCAAAATTATGGGTTCTAAAGTGGAAAATTTTAGCTTATAAAATTGATGCAAGTGGTTTGGAGGGAAAAGAGTGCCACATTTTTTTTTTGAGAGCCACATGTATACACATTGAAAATTTCATATATAATGAACTTTGTCCCTTTTTCCTTGTATCCCAACAGTGGGACACACTATTATCCATATTATAGTATACTAGCATGTGACTGATTAGTGGGATGTTGGTAAAATTCAAAACAATTAATGGTGAAAAACTTCATTGGTTATACATTTCAATATGCATTATACAAATAGGATATGGATGCATAACTACCTGAACTATTGTTATAACTACAACAAATAAATAAACAATGTGATATGCCAATATGGGACACATTGTAATGTCCTCCAAGTAACCCTAAAGGAAGTTGCAATTAACATCTTAAGCGAACCAATTTTTTTTATAAAGTGCATTTAACATACACATTCACTTACTAATTAACAACAACCTTTAAGGCTACAAGGTTAGGATTACTTAAACCCACACATACATATTACATATAACCATAGCATTATGAACCTTATGATATAAACATCATACATCATAAGAATACCACATAACATAATAAGATAATCAACCAAGATACAATCTCATAAATATTATCTTAATCCAATAGATACATCACTCATTCCCAGAATGAGGCAATAGTACAAAAGATTACAATTACAAAATTCCACCTCATAAACATAAGAGGGATAAAATAACTTATACAAGTTAAAATATTACAATGCAAGATAATACAACAAGAACCGTGAGCTGTCCATCTGGATGTCTCACCACCAAGTACTGAAGATAGATGGGGACCCAACGGTTTTGGTGCATGTTCCACCCAACCAATGTGGTACCCGAAGGCCCACCCCCCATGCTAGGAGATAGTAACAAAGTAACATGGACTAAGATCTACAACCACTAACCAAAGGCAGACTCATACTGACTCATACTGTTATAACCAACAAGTACAATCAAATACAATCAAGTACAAATCAAGTACAATACAAGTACAACAAATACAATACAAGTACAACTCCAACATCACTGACATAGGTCACATTGCTTCCAGACATAAAGTAGATCAAATATGTTCAAATAACCATACACATAAAATAATTAACAACAATTGTCATAGATAGAGTGTCATCACAAGGTTTGTCATGAGATCTCCTCTGGGCATTCTTCATAGGCTCCGACAAGTAATCCTGGTGGCCTCAACCAATCCCAGCACTCATACTCACTCATGCGAATCAACTACCTCTCAAGAGAAAGATAGTTGATCTTGCCATATTCCAGCCTTCTCACCTTTCATCCCAAGTTCAAAAGTTCTTTTATGCCTATGAGAGGTGATTAACTTATCTGATTAATGGTTAGTCCTACTTTCTAAGTAATATTATTTTAATTATCACTTGTTTAAATCTCACTGGCTAAGTTATCCAGCTTTTTACTTTTTAAGCCTGTGCCTAAATGGGGTTTCACTCTTCTATTCGACAACACACACCCAAATAATCCACCAAGGGAACCACAAGTGCATACCAACTAGGCATCATAATCCACTCCAACACAAGGAGGATACAAATAATAGAACTCACTCCAAACATGTTGGAGGCAACAATCACATAGTCCACTCCTTTCACAGGAGGTACAAAAGATCTCACTCCAAACATCTTGGAGGCAACAACACATAGTCCACTCCTTTCACAGGAGGCAACAAGATGAAACCACATAACAAGGTCACTCCATACAAGGAGACATGGATCCCATAATCCGCTCCTAAACCAAGGAGGTGCAAACATCCCCGTTCATGAAAATCGGGTAAAACTAAAAAGACGCCATGCACTACCCAAGGGAAAACAACTGGATGGCATAAAGATTCAACAACCCTTATCCTCTAAGTTCTTCTGGAAGACTTATAATTTAGGACTAACACTAAATCCCAAAACCAACAATGCAACTTGATGACATAGCAACAAAAGCATTCAAGTCATCAATTAAATCTAATATTTGGATTTTCTAAATCCATACTCATTCAATAGGTAGTGTTGACAAAGTCAAAGACATGATAACTAGATCATCTAAAATAATCATAACCCCTATTTCCCTTTTCATTATTGAAAATCTAAAACAATTAAACTTACTTCCTTTTACTGAATACAGAGAATTAAATCCTTTAAGATAATCATGAGGAAGATACTACTTTTGGATATACTAAATCCATATTTTCTTTCATAATCCAATCACAATGATTCAATTAATCTAAATAGAAATTAATAAATAACATAATTGATTGTTTCATCAATAAAACAACTTCTTAATTTACTTTTAAATCGACACAAATCCATGCAAGTAAACTTTTTCCATTTCCTAACCAAATCTTACATCTCATTCAATTTTCTATTCAACACATTCAATCACTTTAATATAATAACATATTGTTTCTCTATCCATTTTCCATATACACTAATCAATCCATTTTTAAATCTCTATTCAATAATACATTGCATGCATCTCATTAAAATAAAATACGATCATGAATTTTACACTATATATATATATATATATATATGCTCCATATTATATAGACACCATTAATATTCCATTCACAATGACTAGATTATTCTATGGAACTAAATAAAACATAATAACTATTTGCCTTTTTCAATATAGTTAGTTCCTAAATTTACTTCTAATGCAACCTAACACTATTGCAAACAATCTTTTCCAATTTTCTATCCGGAGTCTATGTCTCATCAACTATCCATTTAAAACATGCAATTTCATCAATGTATAAAAATATCTTTTGGTTTATCTCTTTGACTACGCATTCAAAACTTATCTTTTAAATTCTTCATGCAAACTAAATCACACGCACTTAAATAAAACAAGGTAAATACTGATTGAAAATACTCATGGATATATATATACATCACAATATATTTTTCTTCAACCATATTAACAAAATAAATATTTCCTTTTAAATCAATTAATTACTTCTATTAAAAAAAACATCTTTCTCTACACATTTTCTACACATACTAATCATTTCTTTTAGAACACTAATAATACCCAATTTGCAAACAATAGAATAAAATAAGATAAAATATTATTTATTCTCTCAAATGGATATATACCTTCAATATATATATACTAAATATAAATTAATATATTTAAATATATTTAATCATTAACATATCTTCTATCTTTTGCAAAATATCAAATTGATTAATTCAAAATAAAATATCCTTTATCATCAATATTCCAAAATGTAAATATAGTTTTCCAATTAAATCAAATTAATAATTGGACCTTTTACATATGGATTTAAATTCCACAATTCAATTTTAAATTATGCATTCTTTAAATCAAATATTTAACTCCTTCAATTAAACTTTAACATGCCATTTTAAAATAAACAATAATTTCCCCATATGTTTATAATTTTAATTCCACTAATCTAATATACAATTTTTATTTAAAATAATATAAATAAATATAATACTTTAATATTATAAATTATAATATAAAATATTATTAAATAATATTTTAATATTATAATAACAATACATAAAATATTAATATTTATAAATATCAATTTATATAAAATTTTATTTTCAGAATAGTCATGGGAAAATAATTTAACAGCAGTCTCATGTTTTAAGCATAACTCAAAAACTATGATCGGGGTATTTGAGATTTTTGGACAGGGGTTAGAAAATTGCAAAATGCAAAAACCCTTTAAATTTCTTGAAAATCCAGTTTGTGAAAGTAAAGTTATAGGTGACGCAATCAGACCATTTTACCATGAAAATATAATTATACTGCAGATTTTAAAATCCGTTTTTTGATAATAAACAGAAGGTATCATTTTTTAAAAACATTCTAAATGCATTGTTCAATCTCTATGTTTAATTTCAATAACAATAAAATCAATTTCTCCAAATAATTTAAATTCAACTAAGGTTTTCACAATTTTCACTCAAGAATTTTCACAAGCAAAGGCTGTAAATTTATTTAATTCTTTTCTTCTAATATCAAGTTTATTTTTTAAAACAGATTTAACAAACAAATATTTAATCATTACTATTTTAAAGAAAACAATCAAGAACAATAAAATACAAAGAGGAAAACCTGGTACAAGAAGCTACAGGAAGAGATGAATTTTTTATGCAAGCCTCCTCCAAAGATTTCCTGAATTTTCTTCAATCCTCCAATGAATCCAATCCAAAATCCAACAAATGCAAACAATATTTCCTTCAATCAATTCTACAATCAAACTTTCTTCAAACCCTTGTGCAAATTTTCCAAAATTTCTTCCCTGCTGTAAAAATGTATTTTTCTAAAAACTTTCTCCCCTAAAATTAAAACATATATTCTTATAAATCAAAAATACCTAATTCAACCCTAATTCACATTACATGCAAATTAGATATTTCAATTTCAATTTCAATTTCAATATTTACAACCCTAATTCACATTACATGCAAATTAGATATTTCAATTTCAATTTCAATTTCAATTTCACTTTTCAAAAACCCACTTTCAATTTAAAATGAAATTTTAAATAATAAATTAATTTCCAAAGTTGCAACCAATTTCCCAAATAAACATTTAATTACAATTTCTAATTTAATTCTCACACGTTGGAATTAAATTCCAAAATTAATTCTAATTTTTTTATTTCCTTTCATTCTCTTGCATCACGTTTAATTAATTAATTTAATTATTTAATAACTAAATTCAACCCCTTGGATCAAATTTAATTAATTAAATAAACTAAATATAATTAATTAATTTAAGTATAATCTTTTATCCACATTGCATTATTTAAATTAAATAACCATCAACATGATTTAAAATGCAATTATTCTAAATATCTATTTCAAATCAAGAATGCTTCTAATTAAATAACATCAAAGCAAGACGTGACAATGACTAATAATAATAATAACTCCATGACACACTAAGGCTAGGTATAGACCTGACACATGTTACCTAGCTACTATCTCCTATTCAACTTAACTGCTGGATCGACATGCTCAAACCTGTGAAACCATATGGAATCGATGTCATGTACCTGCAACCTGAAAACCAAGTAAACAACATCATATAATATAACTAGCATATAATACACACCGAAAT
Source organism: Sequoiadendron giganteum (assembly GCA_007115665.2). Classification (NCBI taxonomy): domain Eukaryota; kingdom Viridiplantae; phylum Streptophyta; class Pinopsida; order Cupressales; family Cupressaceae; genus Sequoiadendron; species Sequoiadendron giganteum. The sequence continues at coordinate 11,805 of VCHN02001619.1, forward strand.
AGCGAATATGATTACAGGGAATTTCAAGTAGTTTAGCATGTGAACTCATTCTCTTCACCAATACACTCCATCGAACCTACACTTCAATCATAATTCCAATAATCTCATAATAACATCTCATGTTAACTCTACAATATCATTAATCCATAATGCAAGTGAAACAATAATCAGATAACTACATCCCACAATGATAGTTGTCGCTCAATAGTAGCAATCAAAGCATTATAACAAAATGTATCCAGTATCACAGTAACTGCAACCAAACATAGTGACAAAGCAAATTTGGAACAAGAAGCAAAATGAGGGGTATTACACACATTATTGGGCTTCAATATATGAAATGTGTGATTTTATGAGGACACATAGTTACTTTTAGATAGAGAGATACCTATGAAAAGAATGGAAGAGGATATGTAAGAGCTTTCCTATGTTGTGGCTAAATAGGTCACAATTATTTTAAGTGTCCCCAAAAGTTGAACTAAAGGGCGTGGATTTAGTTTCTTAACCAATTGAGAAACCATAGCAAGGGAATCCTCATGATGAGTATTTTTTCTTGCATCCTTTGAATAATAAAATAGTACAAATAAGGATCTTTGAAACTATTTGTAAGTCCAAGGGAAAATGTGGAAAATTTATTATTGGTAATGGCAACACTACCAATCTAGCTTTATTGGAGATGATCAATTTTTTTTTTAATAAATTAGCACATCCAAATCTATATTTGGTTTCCTATTTGTAAAAGGACTGGCATGTGGTGGTAAAACAACATTATCTTATAAGCACACATATTGGATCCTATAATGATGAATTAATGAATGATTTTATGTCCATGGATATGTGGCATGCATCACTCTAGAGCCTATGACAATTAATCAATTCCATGCATGATGGTAGAGAAAATTATATCTACACCCTTGTCAAATATGGTAAGAAATGTACATTGAGCCTAGTGAACAAATACAATAAAGAAAGTGGAAAATATTCTATGATGATGCTTACCACTAGGAGGGAATCCCAATATCCTTGAAGAGTAGGGAAGGTGAAACATAAACATGTGTCTATGTGCTCTTATAATTATTTCATAAATAAAATCAAATTCAAAGAGACATCAACTTGCGTTATTTGAAAAATATTCCTAAGAGTGTTACAAATGAGAGTTACAAAAGCTACAATATTTGATGTATGTATATGATCCTAGAAAAATAAAGAAGTATCACATAAGCATCTAGAACTAAAATATTTTAAATCATAGGTGGAGAAAGGAAGTTTGGTATTTAATAGAAGAATACCAAAGAATCCAAAGTAAAAGATTTAGTAAAATATAAAACTAAGAGCTACTAAAGGGATTAAAGGAAGTGAGTATAGTAAATATTCAATTGAGTGGAAGAGTGGGTGGCTATGGGAGATTCCACTTGGTGATTCCTACTAATATGGGCTAGTACATTTATAATATTGAATATTTTCATATTAATTTGTGAGAAATAACTCACCTTTTTTTTCCTACACAAGGCACATATAATGTGAGATTATCACAAGGTTTTATAAGTGCACAAATCTAAATAGACTTACATGGAAAGTTTGATGATGACCCAAAAATATAATATATGAACTTACATGGAATAAAATATATAAAATTATGATTTTCAATGAATGTGTCCAAGGTAAAGTGACTGTGTGAACCCCTTAAGGGTCACCATGAATTTTTTTATTTTTTTTCTATATATCGAGTGTACTTATTCTCAAGTTAAGTTCAAAAATTTAGTTTTTCTCTCTAAAATGTCAATTTTATCACTTCCAATTAAAAATGTTACTTCACTACAACCAAATATATATCATATTCACCATTGTAAAAATTTCTATAGTAATGAAAAAAAATATTATACTGCAAACTCTTTCATTTTGTCCATAAACCTACTTTTTCCTCTAGTTCCACAAGTTTATTTTGAGTTTCAGCATGTGTTTAACCCAAACTTGATTAGAAAAAACTATCTTTAACCTCCAATATCTCACATTTTCTCACATTGATTAATATTCATTTTTTAGTTAATCAAAGGGGTGATATTTTTGCATAAAACTAATCACTGTGAGGAATGTGACACTTATTATATTTTTTTAAATATTTTGAGAAATCCTTGTGCACCACTCTTCAACTACTACAAGATATAACGATTTTTTCCTTTAATAATTCTATTATAATTTTCTTACCCCTTTTACTTTGAAGATAGTTACCATGGTTTAAGGTTGAAGGAAATGGATATTTGACTACTAGGATATACTGCCACCATTCAAAGTTCCTACCCTTCTAAGAAAATTATAGTTCTAAGTGTGGAAGTTATTATTTTCTTATAATATATTTATTAGTAATTAGCTTAACCTGGTTGTGAATTTAAAATTTATAATTGTAAAAGAGATATTATGTTTATTAAATTAGGTTCATGTTTAATAGGGAATACTCTAATTTATTTCCATTTCTTTCAATAATATCTTCTTTTATCTAGGTACGTGCTTCTAAACACAACATTTACAATTAGAAAATATATTATTTAAAATTTATGCTTCAAAGAATTTTGTTTAATTTGGAAAATAATATTTTATTTTAAATAGTTTTTTAAATAATTTGTTTAAAATCTCTTTACTACTTTATAAGAAATCAAAATTTTAAAATTTTAAACATAGTATATTTTTTTAGGAGGATTCCTCAAATAGTCTCTTTTTATGATCTCTAATTTGGTTCAAAGAAATTTAAGAGACACTATGAATCTATTTCAATGGATTTAGATTCAAACTAGCTAATAATTACTCTTTACCATAGAGCACAAACAAAATTTTGAACTTAAACAAGTGATTAAGAAAATCAACTCATATAACTTCACCTAGGAACCACATTCAATTTTATCACACTTATCCTAAGTTAAGGCCAAATTTTTTGAAAGAGATTTTAGGAGAGCTAGGCATGATTTACTTATTCTTGTTATCATTGTTATTGAAGACTCAACTCTCATAAAATTTATATAAATGAAGAAAATTCTTATTTGAAAGAAATAGAATATATATCTCTTCTTGAAACCTTCCAACAAGAGAACACCCATTTGGAAGCATTGTTACAAAAAAGCTAACAAAAACTAAAAAATCTTATACTAAACACTCATCTTGTCACTTGTTTCTAGATTCTTAGAGCTCCTCAACATATTTTGACGGATCATTTTTTCACCCATTAACTACTTAAAAATAGTGAAATCTAATCAATGGACCACCATTAGATCAACTCCTACCAAAATGATAATAATAAGTTGGAACTTTCATTCAATCGATACAAATTATTGTGTGTACTCTATCTTAATTGAACAAGTCAAAGCAATCAAAAACACTAAAAGTATTTTAAGTTTTAATTTGTGTTTGTGTTTAATACTAACCTAGACTTCTTAGGTGTAGAAGAAATCTCTTAAATTCAAATTTTAACAAATTCAAATAATTGTCCCTCTCATTTTAGGAATCCCACTATTTGGACGCTCAAGGAGATTAAAGTAGATTTATTTTAAGCATATTCAATAACACAAATTATAAAAAAAAACATTTATTTTAAAAATATCTAAGCATACAATCAAACAAATAATCAACAAAGCTATCAACACCAACAAGAACAAAAGTTTGAACTTAAACAAGTTGTTTAGAAAATCAACTCATCTACCTTGATTCCAAGTACCACATTTGAATTCATCAAACATGTTCTTAGTTAAGAATTTTTTTTAAAGATATTATAGGAATTTTCTCATTGTTTTTTTTTAAGAAACACTCCTCCAAAACATGCAATAAGAAAAAAAATCAGTGAAAAGTACTAGAACAAGTAGTTATTCTTGAAACCTTCTAATAAAAGAACAAGTTCATTTGGAAGCCTTGCTATGATAAACCAAAGTTCGTCTAAATAGTCTTCTACCAAATAATCATCATGTCACTTTTTTCTATATCCTTAGATATCCTCGACCTATTTTTAGAGATCCTTTTCCACCCTATATTTGATTCTTAGTTCCCTAACAAGAAGGGAATCCAATCAACACACCACCTCTAGATCAAATCCTACCACAACAACAAGAGTAGATTGGAATTTTCATCTAATCAATGTGAATTATCATGTGTACTTTATCTTATTGTAAATATGTTCAAGCAGTCAACATTTATTAATTTATTTTGTTTTAATTTTCATATTCGGCATCCCACTAGATGAAAACTTGAAGATTGCATCATGATTCTTATTTGTAAAATAATGATATGCTTATGAAACCTTTTTAATGAGAAGGGTTACTTATGGTAGTCATTTCCATATATAAGAGCATTAATGAAACATAAAAAATGAGGAAATATTTGTAAGGGATATATTTGACTAGTCCAAGTCAACTTTAGAGCTTGGAGCACTCCATTTTCCTTTTAAACTTTTTAGTCTTACATGTTGATGTATGTAAGGGAGGGTGTGCCACCTAACTCCTTTTAGATAGTGGAAATGATTTTTCTTCATGGAGGGAGTTAAATTTGATTAAGATTGGACCCCTTCTTGATCTTGGCACCACACTTGGAAATAAAATAACATTAATTTGAGTATGAACTGATAGAGGTGGCTTCTAAAAATGCCTTTCTGGGTTGAATAAAGGAGAGAGAAATTTTTCATTTATTGAAATTTGCTACAAGCTCAAATTTGGCTCACATACTTTTCGATACTATTTTCTAGGTTTTTGCAGCATGAAATTTTTAAACATTTCTACATTTAGAGTTAAACATTTGGTGCTAAGTTACAAGGAGGTTTTCATTCATTTGGCTCTCTAACCTTGGTTCCATATTTATACTGTTAAACAAATTGTACACTAAAAACAAATTCCAAAAAACTCAGACAACAAAGAAATTTACTAAATTTTATATACTAACAATTTTGAAGATGCCTATCATTTTCCATTAACTTTTGCTCACATCAATGATATTTAAAGAAACTTCAACCAATTTTAAAACTTTACTAATCTTCATTTCTTCTAGCTCACAAGAATCAAAATGAGATGATTTCCTTTGTTCTATTATTTTTAAATATATAAATGATATTACTATAGATCATTTTACATGTGCGTTTTCACACACACACATATGGATATGGATACTATAATTTATCTCTTCTACTCTAGAGAGCATTCTAAGCACATCTCGAGACAAATACCTTGAAGGAATATAAGGATTACCACATAAAGGAAAAGGATGAGATTTTCACATGTAAGGGTCATATTAAATAAATATTAGGTTGGAAGAAAATAACAAAATCAACTCCAATAAAAAGGAAGTATTAAAATTATGTAATCAAATGAATTCTTTTAAGAAGTCCTACATATCAAGTTGTTTTAAAGAAGGTTAATTTATCACCATCAATATCGCCATCATTTTTAATATTGATTGTTAAACAAAAATATATTCCAAACTATATTAGAAAGTGTTTTTTTAATAAATTTACAATATTAGACAAAGTAATCATTTTCATTTTTTAAAACATGTTTATTTATATCCAAATCCTACAAATTGTATTTTATGCATTACTATTAAAAAAATGCATGTAAGCCATAAATGAGAAGAAAGAAAACCAGGCGTCATGAGTGTACCCAATGGAGAGACAAAACATTCAAATGATTCAATGGTATATGCACTTATAGATTGGTCATCTTAGATTCTCACATAAGTAACCTTCCATTCTCTTATTTGACGAAAGCTTACTACGAACAAGTAGTCGAGATTAGGTAGATCATGTGCACGTACTTATCCGTATCAAGCAGTTAGACCATAAAAGATAATATCTCTAATTCAATCTTCTTTGTGGGCCGCTCCTCCTTCATGCGTTTAGACACAATAGATGTCTGAATGCGTTTAGAACAGGTTTCTGTCATGCTTAAACTCATTCTTATTGCAGCCTGATTCATGCTGTTGTAGGTGATTGATTGTCTTCAAGATTTAAAGGGCCAGGAAGGTTAAATAAAGATCAAGATGTCTGCAAATAGCATAGTTTGTAAGGAGAATTTGATCATAGGAAAGGCCTTTGTAAGTAGATCTGATCTTCTCTGCTCTGTGGCAACAAGCACCGCAGCTGCAGTTCTTGAGGAACCAGACTTAAGGTAACTGAATTTAATCTGTGTTTACAGTTTAGTTTTTCAATTTCAACAGAAGATGCTGATTCTTTTTCTTGTTTGCCAGGGCTTAAAAGTTGGGAAAGCAGAAATGCTCATATAATCAAGTGGAGCTTCTCTTTTATGATCTGAGCAACCCAAATCTAGTTGGAATGAAAATTTCTGAAGCTATTGAAACCTGCATTGGGTCTGAGGTGGAAGATGTTTTAAAGGAGAGTTGCCTCAAGTTCAATGTGAGATTCTTGAATAATAAGAGTTTGAATCTTTATGTTTATGTTGTCTATGACAATGCCCATGCCGATGAGGTTGGAACCCAATATTATTGGATGCCTGTAACAAGGGCTAATTGGAAGAAGGGTTGTCGGGGTCCTGTTATACGTGGGTTGAGAAGATTTGGTAAAATGTCCAGACGAGGCGATCTGTATATTGCCATAGATGAGGCCAGCACCCATGTCTGCATTGACCAGGAGATACCTAATTTCAGGTTTCTTTTGGCTGCTTATAATAATCTGCATGAATTGTTGGGCACAACAGTATCCAGCAGCATAAGAGTTTTGTCTAACAATGATGCTCCTCGTGGAGCTGCATCTTTGAAGGTGCACTTCAATTTGCTAGGTAGGAGTGATGACTATACATGTTTAATCCAAATTGATTGTATATATTAGACACCCATGCTTAATGAAAGTCGGTGCGTTGCAATCTCCTGATTAATTTGTGTCTGTTTGTATTTAGAGGGCTGGAAACAAGATATACCTCAGACGCCATGTCTGAGCAGCCGAACAAACCCAAGATCGAAAGGTAATTTGTATGAGAAGATATTCATGGAGCATTTATCTCAAGAGAGGATTAGAAACTAATATCTAAATACTAATAAAATTTATTTTGATTTCATTGTTGCAAAACAGATATTGAATTGTATCCCAAGCTCATCGACGGAGATCAAAACCCTAAGCAAAAGGCAGACAAAAATAAGAAGCCGACCATGAACAATTCCGAGATTGCAGTGCTAAACATGCCAAGGCTTGTTAGCGAACCCGACGATGGCGACGAAATGGAGTGCAATCGTCTGATCAAACGACCATAGCTTTGTGCTACTTTCACTACACAAAAGAATTGTGCGTCAATTCTGTCAAGAGAAAGTATGGGGGCATCTTCAAACCCTAAAAGAATTGAAGGTGAAGCCATATTTCCGCAGTCTGACCAAGGGTTCAATCCTCTGTTCCATTTACAGCAAGTCTTTTCACCTTCGCAGATTGCTCAACTGCAAGCGGAAAATCCTATTGAATTCTTTTTTCTTTTCATTTTTAGACTATAGAGGTGGTTGGCTATCCATTTCTCTATTGATAATACTGATGTGATTGAGTCCTGATAAGTTTTATGAATGCTAGACTATAGATTCAATCGAGCTACAGTACTTTTGGAATTTTTCAGATAATCGATAGAATTTTTTAAATCAATTTGCAGGATTCATGGTTGATTTTGTTCGGTACTCGAACCTTTACCAGAAATGTGTGCTGAAAATTTTTTCCACGAACAACTTAAGAAGGAATTTATTCAAGCCAGCGCCCATCCGAGCTGTTTATAATACAAATTTGGTTGATATTTTGGCTAGAGGCCAAGATCAGATGTAATTAACAGTCAAAGACATTTTGTTAAGGATATGCATGTTCTTACTCCAAGTTATCTGTCATTTGTTTCAGACGAAAAAATATTTAGCAGAATTCTGTTAACAAAGGGAGGTGAATAATTTATGATGTAGAAGAATGCATCATGACGAGCTCATAATAATGTATCTTCTGTTATTCTTAAGCAATTATAATGTAGGTTATTTTTTAAATGAAATAGTTTTATATTGAAATTGAACATGGCACAAAAGAAAAATCACAATATGCAAGAGTGAATGATAATGATTAGTTATACACACAGGATTGTGTGAGAATACTGAAATTTACTTATCTGTAAACAATTTGATAATGTTTCTTACGCAACTCTAAACAATTTGATAATGTTTCGTATTCATGCCATAAAAAAATGATATGAACTTTTAACTTTTAATATTATTTACTCATGCCTTAATTTTTCAAGGACGTTTTCAAAGCTGTGCGAGTCTCTTGTCAACTATTTTTCTGCATCGCTAAAACTTACTAATGATACCATACTCGTTGGTTTTTGTTTAGAATGCTGTGAAGATGGTTTCTAATTGTGACCTTTGGTATCACGTTATCAATACTACCATTTCATGATTCCACAAGTAGAAACAGTGGATTCATTACTTATTATAATTGTGGTTTACTCTTATCAATTTTATATTGTTGCATCTTCATAAACATGAGATCCAAGAAAACGGATCATACTTAGTCTTCCGCAATTAAACATCTGTAGATATGCAAGATAGAATTGACTAAATTTGCGAACTTTTGTGTTGAAAGTATCTTACAGAACAGTGTACCATACGACTAAACATCATGCAAAGAATTTTTACTGAATGCACTCGAATCTTTCTGCATTGAATCTGTGCCGCCTCTTTCCATAACAAAAGGAGTTTTTACTTTAAGGATCTGTTAAAATCGACGTACCATACGACTAAACATTATTTAGAGAGCTTGCATTGCATTCCAATGAGCCCAATGTTTATATACATTGTTTTGTATCATATGGTTTATGGAAAATTCACGTCTATTAATTTATTAGTCATGGAAAATTCATGGATGAAAAATTCACGACCAATGAAATTAACATTATTAATATTTTTATAATAATTTTATTTGATTTTTTAAATATTAATACTGTTAGCTGTAGCAATCTTGATGATTTTCTGAGGTAGATTTTCCGGCTGGTGAATTTTCCTATGAATTTGCTGTATATATATATATATGCACAAAATCTCTGTGCAATATTTTCCTTTCCATCTAGATTTATGTATAATATAAGATTCATAAAGGAAATTTGAAAATGTATTATAGATACCAACTCTTGATCTTTTAGATTGTTGGGTCTTCTATACGCCATTAGAATTTTTCATTTTTGTTCTGAAAACTACGGCAATGCAGCCCCAACCAAAACTTGAGCAGACATCAGTATACACAAACTCAAACTTTATACCAGTCAC
>VCHN02000709.1:0-31404 GCA_007115665.2 Sequoiadendron giganteum
AAAAGGCTAAAAAGAGAATAGTGTAGTCATTCAAAGCTCCCCGTGGGAAGCATCCATTAAGGTCTAATAGAAGAAAGAAATTTCAAAGCTTCTCAAGATACTTAGGTATTCATAGGACTTCCCTTGCTCTTATAGCATAATATCTTTCAACATAATCTTCTATAGAAAAAGGAAAGTACAATAACATGCTTGATTTTCCTAAAAGATAACTTTTAAACATAGAAGCTAATAACATTGAGAATAATTATCTAGACAATCTTGGTAGAACTTGACACAAAGATTTCAACACAAATGATATAAAAAAGGGATATTTATGATAAAGGCCATACAATGCATAATTTTCAAAAGCTTATAATATCTTTTTTACAATAAACCAATTGAAAAAAAAGGTCAAATTCTAAGGGTATGTGCAGGATCATCATGGAAAAAAAAGGCCCTTAAGTGGCGATGAAAACTCAAAAAATCAGAGTTAGGAAACTTGACGTAAAAAATTGAATAAGTTATCTATATTATTTCAAAAATATGTAAGAATAAAATCTGTAGCAAATTGAATTTAGTTTCTAAACTACTAGATCTATGAATGTATCAATGAGATATTATTAGAGATGATAAGGATGTGTCTTTGGTGCCTGGTTTCTAAGTTCTTTTGAGAAAATTTGATAAAAAGAGGAGATCATGTGTTGTAGTGGTGTTCTATGTTCTAGGTTCATGTTCTTTTTTTTCTCCACATTTCTTCTAGGTTGAATAAATTCTTGTGAATTTCAAATATATTGATTAGGGTATTTATAGGTGATATATCTAGAATTTGGTTTGCTAGATCATAGTGCCAAATATTTTATGTTCACCAGTGTGTGAACTATGCATTACAGAGGTGTCTGAGAGAAATTTTTTTCCTGCATGTTTCTCTACAGTTAGACTTAAGGTCTTGTAGATATGAAGGTATTCTTAAAGGTTTGTATCATTCTTTAGTCAAAAAATTTCATGTTCTGAAGCTAAGGAAGTATGTTTCTTGAGTTACAGTGTATGGTAGATTTGTTTTTCTGTATTGGGTGCGCAAATTCTTTAGGTGAAAGTTGTTGTGAAGGAGCTTGTTGTATTTTAAGATGTTTATGTAATATTCTAGATTTTTTTGTCTTTGAATCCAAGGAAGCATGAACTTAAGAATTTAATGGTTTTTACATGGGTAATAACTGACCTTTGTGTTTACACTACTTTTGAAGGAGCTATGTTGTTTGTAGAAGCATGGCATGGTGTGTAAGGATGGATTTGGGTCATAGTTAAGTTCTATTGATGTCCACCTTCATTCATTTTGATCATATGAATATTTTAGTGTTGAATATGTTTGAGGTGTGTAACCAACCTTGGAGAAATTTTAAAGGTTGAAGATAGTATAAATATGCGAAATTGTTGATGGATTGTGTGATAGAGGATATAGACAAGTATGATGTGAATTTGAAAGTTATAAAGTGAAAATTTGAGAAGTGTAGTGTGAGTTTTCATGTGTTAGATTAATAGATGAAGTGAGTAGAAGATGTTTTTAATTCTTCAATCAGTCTACAAAGGTGTTGGTGATATTGTGGTGGATTCTCTATTATATTGAGATAGATTTTTTCTATGTAACATTTCTTCCTTATCTTATTTTCTATTCTAGAAATGGTCCTTTGGTAGTGAGCCTTTATTTTTTTGGGTAGTGATTCATCTGGTAGTGAGCCTTTGTAATTAGTATTGATATTACTTATACTGTGAGCTAATCATCGCCATAGTTTTTCCCATCTTGGGTTTTCCACATAAATCTAGTGTTCCCTTGTGTTTGATGTTGCTATGTTTTAGTTTTTGTTGTTTAATTTGTATGACAAATCATCATAATAGACTAAGGGTTTATTAAATGAATTTGGATTTGAATGTGTATGAGGGTTTTGAAGTTTTAAGGTGCAATTGATTCACCCCCTCTCATTTTTCTTGTGTATTCAACAATTGGTATCATAGAAAGATTCCTCTAAAGAAAAATTAACCACTTGAGGTAGATCTGGGATGGTGCACAAGAAGATCCCTATGTTTGATGACACATAATATGCATTCTTGAAGACAAGGATGGACAGTTTTCTACCTTATCTTAGACTTGACATTTGGAAGGTAGTACATACTGATTATGTTATGCCTACAAATGGATTGAGCACTGAAGCTGAATTCAACGCTTAGGAAAGAAATGGTAAAGCAAGGAATTTTTTGGTGTAATTAATTATTTAACTACACTTACATAAGTTTAATTATGCATTTAATTAAATTCCTAGTTATCATTTACTAGGTGATAGGTTCACATGTTTTCTTAGGATATAAGATTCCTTCTAGAAGGATGAGTTGACCAGTCTAGAATTCTAATCTTATCTAGCATCATTTCCTAGGTAGTTACTTAGTTGTCACATACCATGAGAATATGACACATGTCAACATCATATTACATACTACATCTAAACCTTGTCTATTTAAGGAAGGATTCATATTTATTTTTCCATATTCAAGTTGGTATTTTTGCATCTTAATGATAGCATGATATTTTTTTCCATTTCTCTCTTATGGGAGTTATTTTGTCTTGTAAGTGATCCTGGGGTGTCTGAGGAGTTCACCATAAACTCTATATGCTATCAGAGCTTCAATACTATAGAATTATTCCCAAATTTGAGAGATCAATGGGTATGCGTAGTATCATGATGGCCCAAAAAGTGGTTATATGTAAGTGATATGATGGCCCATGTGGCTGACTACTTTGTTTTACCCAAAATTGATGAAACGAAAAGGTTTTTTAAAGGATATTTTCAGCTTTCCACCAATATAAATTATGCTTTACTTTGAATTTAATAAATAATTATTATTCATTGTCTATTTGAATTATGACTAAAGTCTTGATTGATAGGCTGATTGAAAAAAAATCTATAGCTTTCAAATAATATCAATCTTTTTGAATCTGAAACATGCATCACATTCTATGCTTTGCATAATATAGATTTTTTTTTTTAAATCATGAATTTTTTACCATGTTAAGGTGTTCAAACATATAATTTTTATTTTCTAAAGAAGTTCTACTAAAAAATTTATAATTAATAATTTACATGGAAATAAAATATGAAAAAATTATGCATCACATGGGTATATGAGTCTTCTACTTATATCTAAAGTCTTATAAAAAAATATTATCATTTAATTGTGGTTAGGGTGGTTAGACAAACACCTATTTCTTATTCTTTCCCTAAAATTTAAGTACTACTCCATTGAAATTTAAAATTTTCACCAAATAGATTATTATATTTTTCAATAAACCTATAATTTAAGAAACTAAATTCAATTTTCTATAGATTCTATTCTTACATATTTTTGAAATAATATAGATAAATTATTCAAATTTTTACATCAAGTTTCCTGACTCTAATTTTTTGATTTGTCATCGCCACTTAAGGGCCTATTTTTTCCATAATGATCCTGCACATACCCCAATCTTGCTGTGAAAGTTTTGATAGGTGCGAGTTGGGCTCTTGAGAGTCTCACCATTGAATCCAAGGTGTCAGAGAAAGTCAAGATCGACTTTCATTTCGTTAAAATCTGACATATATTTTCAAATCTACAAAGGTTTAAAATCCAACTGTTTTTATTGGAATTGTTTCTATTTTTGCTTCAAAAATCTAGCTTCCATTCATTTGTAGGAAAAATGATTTCTAGTTTTTGTAGCCGAGGTTGGAAGCTCATATAGGTATCTACTATATTTTTAGATAGTAAGCATATCTAAAGAAAGATTATATCCAAAAAGTGTCACACACCATTTTTTTACAAGTTGAAGGTCAAAAGAATTTTATTTTTTCATGTTTTTCTTGTTGAATTGAAAAATATTTATAGGTTTTATTTTTCACTTTAAAATATTATCTAGGTATTCATTATTTTTTGCATGCAATAAGTAAATTTTCCAAAAATTAAATCAGGAGGCTTGTGTTTGCATTGTCGGCTAGCACAATTTATCCTTTTTTTCTCAAAAATTCATAAGTTGAGCATACAACATCAATTTTTTGAAAACTTTATATCATAAAAAATTTGACTCCATCCTCTACATAGAGTTTAGATTAGTTTTTATCATGGAGGCATATGTAAACATTCATTAGTGCCTGCACTGTTTCATTTTGTTGTGTGCATTAGGTTTGCATTTTCTCTACAGTTCATTTCAATTCTAGATAATTTGCCAATCAATTGTTGCTTCATAGATTCTATAGTTGTGCTAGTTTCATGTTTATTTAGTGTTCCTTTCCATAGGGTCTATTGTTGATTTATTATGATTTTAAAATTGATTCTTTGAGTGACTCTAATATGGTTTCTAGCAAACAAAATTATCTTTCCTTTGCTTGTTGAATTAAAGATTCCAATGTTACTCCACTTGAATGTGCTTTCAATGATTCTTTGTAGAAAGTTATCTCATTATTGGGGGGTTGAGCGGCCTCTCTTTTCAATCTTTGTGTGGATGGAGATTGATTGGATTTTTGATGGATATCATTATTGTAATTCATATCTCTTTTGGGGAGGAGTTTTTCCTTGTTGGGTTTTCTCCTTTTCTCTGTTTGTGAGAGATTTATTTGCATTCCATCTATACATGGGTACCTAACATAGCCTCATATCAGGGACCCATATTTGCATAATTTTCATAATAATTTCATTCCTAAGTTGCACTTAATGGGGGGGTGTTGGTGCAATTAATTATTTAATTACACTTACATAAGTTTACTTAGACATTTAATTATATTCAAAGGTATCATTTACTAGCTGATAGGTTCACATATTTTCTTAGGATATAAGATTCCTTCTAGAAGGATGAGTTATCTTTTCTAGTAGCCTTATCTTATCTAGCATCATTTCCTAGGTAGGTCATTAGTTGTCACATGTCATAATATTATGACACATGCCAACATCATATTACATACTACATCTCAACCTTGCCTATATATGAAAGGCTTCATATATACTTTGCCATATTCAATTTTATATTTTTCCATCTTAATGGTAGCATGATATTTCTGCAATTTCTCTCTTGTGTAAGTTATTTTTTCTTGTAGTTGATCGTAGGGTGTTTGAGGAGTTCACCATAAAATCATACAATTCTCTCTTATGTAGTCTTACTAATTCTAAATTAGTGAAAGTTATGGATCTGAAAACAGCTAAAGAAATCTAGAAAATGTTGTAAATAATTTATGAATCTGAGATGATAAGTTGAAACAAGCTAAGATTAAAAATATGAAGATTACATTTGAGAACCTACAATTTTCTGAAGATGAAAGCATTACAAGATACATGTAGAGAGTGGATGAAGTGGTCCGTTTCATCAAAGGTCTTGGTTGAAAAGTAAAAAAATAAAAAGTGGTAAAGAAAATTATAAGAACCCTTCCTAAAGCTTATAGTCATCAATTTTTTTCTATTGAGGAATTCAAAAATCTAGATCAATATACTAGAGATTAGTTATGTGGCTCCTTAACTGCATTTGAAATGAGACAATTTTGTACAAATAATAGTTCAAAATTTGAGATTGCTTTTAGGGTTGGAAAATTAGAGAAGACTGAAGAATAAGATCAAGAGGATGTTGATGATGTGGAAGCTAACTTTGTGAGAAAGATGAAAACGGGTACTGGTAAGTACAAAGTTAAATTTCCTTTTAAATTTTTCAATTGTGTAAAGATAGGTTACTATTCTTCAAGATGTCCAAAAAAAGTTGTAAATGACGAAAACAAGGAGGACATAGGTAAGATGATTAAGAATATCTATTATGTTAGAGAAAGTGCAACTATTTCTCACGATGAAGCCGATTAAGGAGATGATGATGATGGTGAATCTTGTTTATGTCTTTAAACGATGAAAATAATTTTTTGAACTCGAAAAGATGTGTCAACAAAATCCCTTTAGAGACAAAGGAAAAGATTGAAGGTACCTTGGCATCTTGTTTCCATGCTAGCCAAGGGAATAACTATTGGACCATTGATAGTGGATGCTCCAACCATATGATTAGTTACAAGAGTAAGTTTTTTAAACATGAAAGGTATAATGAAGGATTTGTTAGATTTGGTGATGATACATCTACAAAGATATGTGGAAAAGGTTCAATTAGTTTTTATGCAAAGCATAATATTGATGATGTTTACTATGTTAAGGGTTGAAGGAATAAAATCTTGAGTGTTGGAAAAATGTTTAAAAACATATATAATATTATGTTTCAAGATGTTGGATTTGCGATCAAGAAAGGGTCTAGAATTTTTATTATTGTTGGAACAAGGATGGATGGAAATGTTAATCATCTTAAGGGTGATGATGGTCATTGATTTATGACTTAGATTAATAAAATATAGCTATGGAACAAGGTGTATCACATCAAGTTTGATAACATAGGAAAAATTAGTTTAGTTCAAGCAATGAGAGATCTACTAAGGATTACAAAGCTTATTAATGTTGTTTGAAAGGATTCTTAAATTGGAAAGAAAACAAGAAGAACTTGGGAAAGAACAATCTAGTACCAAATTGTTAGAGTTGGTGCATATAAATATTTATGATTCTACAAGAGTAAGAAATATTCAAGGTGATAGGTTTTTTAATGCTTTTAATTGATGATTGTTTTAGAATGAAATGGGATACCTTTCCTAAAGAAAAATATGAAGATCTAGACAAGTTCAAAGGATTTAAAGTTATGGTTGAGAATGAAATGGATATTAAAATCAAGTTTTTGAGCTTTGACAGAGGTGGAGAGTTCACCTCCAATTAATTTAACATGTTCTATAAGATTCATGGTATAAAGAGGCACTTATCTATCCATAGGACTCCTTAGGAGAATGGAGTGGTTCAAAGGGAAAATAGGACTATTAAAGAAGCTACATAGACCAAGATGAAAGAAGAAAACCTATTAAAAATTTACTAGAGAGAAGAAATTCATAAGGAGATGCATCAACCTACTGGATTTTAAGATTCATTCTTTAGTCTGAACTAATAATTGTGGCTACCTCTCTGGGAAAGTAGGTAGTGGAATAGCTAGTTGTTGTAGTTAGAAGAGTGTGTGTTGTCATTCTGTAGTGGTAGCCAATTTGGTATAGTTTTTTGTGTGCTCCTAATGGGGAGTATACGAAGCAATAAAGGAAATAAATTTGTAGAGAAACAAGGGACAGGTTGATTGATGTTAAAGTAAGAATAAGTGATAGAAATCTATTATCCTTTTCTGTTGATGTCAAAGGGGGAGAAAAATTCATGTGACTAATAAAAATTTATGAGGGAAATAAAATCATGTGAATAAGACAAGATACAAAGGGGAGAATGAATCATAAGTTGAAAGGGGCAAAGAGATTGAGTAATAAAAGAGAGAAAGCCTTGAAAAAGAGAGAAAGAGAAAATGAGTTGGTGTTTAGAGATGTGTGTTTGATTTTTTTTTACATCATGTGTTTCCATCAATGACAAAGGATGATATTGTTAGAAGTATGGGTTGTTAATGTTCTCATTAGTGTCAACTATATGATAAGGAAGGAAACTATTGTTGGGTGAGAGTGAATGGTTGAATTTTTTTTGTGCTTTGATTAGTTACATTATCTTGTCATTTGTAAAGCTATTAGTATCAACCTCTAGTGTTTCATTGATAATATTTTGTCTATAGATCTCTTGATGAGAATTTTTTGGCATTGACATAATATGAATTTGCACATTTGAGGTGCATAGACGATTGTGGGGAAAGTTTCAAATTTGAAGATGGTATAAATATGAGTTGAGTTTTTGATACATTGCATGAAGGAAGAGATAGATAAGTGTGCTATGAATTGTAAAGTTATAAAGTGAACATTCAATGAGAAGTGCAGTGTGAGATTACATGTGTTAGATTACTGGATGTAGTGAGTAGAATGTGTCTACAACTCTTCAATCATTTTATGAAGGTGTTGGTGAAATTGTTGTGGATACTTTGTGAACTGTAGATTTTGGGGGAAAAGGGATTCCCTAGAACTTCTAGGTTTTCACCTAAAAGGAGAGAACTCTTTCACACCCCAAGGATCTAGGGGGTTCATTCAAGACTAATGTAAATTTAATTGAATTATATCTACATTGAATGTCCTCAATGCAATGAAATAACTATTCAATGGAAACTAATGGAATGTAAATTACTTAAAAATACATGATAATATACAAAATAATAAAATAAAGACAATACAAGACAAGATAAGAGGGTAGATAAGACACATGCACCTAGAAATGGACAAGGGTTGAATTGAATATTGTAGAAGCCTTTTAAATTTTGGAAAATATGGTTTTTGGGCCAACTACGACACTTACACCAAGCTAGGCAACTTAGTCCTAGTTCTAAGCAACTCCTCTGAGGCCTGTTTTAGCCAACTAGGTATCTTAAAATATCCCTAAAAAAAATGTGCAGTGGCACTAACTCATCATTATTGGTGACTTAGTCCACTTCATATTTTTTGAAAATCCGAAATTGGAAATGGAAGCCTACAGTCTACAATTTTCTCTCCAACTAAAATCTAGGTCTAAATCTTTGAAGTCACCTACAAAAGAAAAAATATTTTGGTTTCTAATAGGGGTTTTTCCTTAGTTAAACCTATAGTTGGTATTTAAATTTTGGGAGAGATAATAAATCTACATAAAACCCTAGCCCTAAGTGTGTCTAAGACTAGGAAATTTGAAGTATGATCTAATCCTATCCTAATGTGCAATAATAAGATGCATTTATGAAAACTGAGTAATGCAAGACTCATTCCAAGAGACCCTAAATCACATTTGAAGTGAATCTTAATGTCATGAAAACCTTCCATAGGCTAAATATAGAGAGAAAATGGAAGATGGAACCACTTTGAAAATAAGTATTTAGGTTGATTTGATGGCTAGTTGCATCTCCTCAACCTAGATTTCTCCATGATTCTCCATAGGAGTCCATGATAAACCATTTTCAATGTGAGATATTGAACAAAAAATGAGCTTGAAGACCTACAAAAACCCTAGCTTGTTGCCCTAAGCTTCAACTTTGATGTAGAAAGGCTAATGAATCTTCTTGTAGAAGATGTTCAACTCTTGATTCTTGAATTTTCTTGTGAAAATTTACTAAAGGTTGTGAAAAATGACCTAAGAAAATGTATTTATAAGCATCAATGCCTAATTTTCCATTATTTTGACCTAAGAGGGTGACATCCATTAGGAATTTTTATTAAGTCGGAGATTTTCCCACTAAAAAATGCAAGTAAACCTAAAAGGGCCTAAGTCACCACCTTGGGCGACATAGTCCCGCCAAGGGTTTTTGAGGTGGGATTTGTTAAATTTGAGTGATTTGAATGTTTTTTGTTGGGACTTGTATGATTTCTTAGGTGAAATAAGCCTCAAGGTAAAAAATAACTAGTCTTAGGGACCTATAAATGTTGGTTTTAAAGGGATGATTGGTGTAGGAATGCCAAAATGGTCAAATTAAGCATTAAATTGTCTCTTTCTTCAAGACTATATAGTTTTCTACATTGAATTTATCCCCCACTTTAGCATCCATATGAATCTATGTGCATATGCAAGCTAAAGGACTCTAGACAGTACACTTTACTTCATAAAAGGATACTTATTCAAAAGATGATAGAATGAAGGCCCAAGTGTAGTTATCTACAAAACCACAACATTAGGAACCACATCTTGCAACAAAAAATTATTAGTTGTCCAAAAATCCTCGTATCTAATTTTAAGAAATCAAATTCAAGGGTAGATGTATGCCCCCCCTTGATTTAAATTGCTTTATGGAGGTAGAATCAAGGTAGAAATCTAGCCACATCAAACAAGGAAACACATATCGAAGGGTATTTCCAAGTACCATGCCACATAATGATAGATGATTGATAATGTACGGTGTAGAAGCATTATTCTGACACAAAAAATGGTGTGAAAAACAAAGTTCACTAGCACATGTGACGTTATTTTGAATGAAAAACACTCTAGTACTGCTAAGATAGTAAAAGTGTGAAGGTGTGTATATGAGAATGAAAAAGAGTTAAAAGAGTTGAAATGGAGTAATTTTTCACTTGTTCATTTTACCTTATTATACCATGGGAGTGACAAGAGAATAGGAAAATATTTCGAGCAGACAAGATTCACACCTACGAGACTGAACATGTTGTGGGACCAAGTGGCATGTAGTGAATAGTATCATGAGGTGAGTCAATTTTTCTATCTTTTCTTTTTGATTTTGAAATCATTTAATGATATATATGCATATCTAGGTTAATTTAGGATCTTGGAAATTTTTTCACAAAGTGTCCCCTTTTTTTTGCAAAGTGTCCCATTTGTTTGCAAAGTGTCCCTTTTGTTCGCAAAGTGTCCCAATTTTTTGCAAATTGTCCCATTTCTTTGTGAAGTGTCCTAAAAGGGTTCTAAAGTGTCTAGGGCCTTAAAGAAAGCACACTAGGACAACATAAGTACACTTTCATGATGAATTAGAGTAAAATTAAAGATATTGGATGATTTATAGATCATATTTTTATGTTTTTAGTAGGTACCCACCCAATCACCACAATGTCTGGCTGGTAGACACTTGAGTTTCTTGAGAGATTTATCTCTCACTTTGTTAGCAAAGGACACAAAGAACTTCTAATCTATGGGATATATTGGGTGTACCTCGTGCCCCCATGAGGTACCATGATGTGATGTTGATGGGGTTATCCAAGCATTGGAATGCAGACACATGTACACTCCACCTACCAACTAGGGAGATGATACTTACTCTAGAGGATGTGCACAATATTCTCTGAGTTCATATTTAGGGAGAGTAGGTGTTCTTCTAGAGAGATCATACCTTCCATGAGTAGTGGACTGATATAAATTATAGTCTGGATGGGCCAATGCATGATGAGCAGGTGATAGGATGAATCGACCTGGCGATGTTACTATATTCATGAGTCTCATTTGTGTGACGGATTATGATGCATATAGTCATGCTAGTAATCCTCCCAAATGGACGTGCAACACACCTTAAGGGTAGGCTAGTTCACCTAATATGGGGGATGGAAAGGTACATGGTAGTATACACCTGGGGACAATATATCCTTGCACATTTATATTATGATTTCGGATGGTTTGTGTTCTAGGAGGTAGATAGTATGGTGCATTGCACAATTTTACAAGTTTATTTCCTTGAGAATATCACATGCACTAGGCCTACTGGATTCCTATGTCCTACAACAGTGGGGTATCCTTAGACCTTTGGCTATCCTCTATCATGGTTGTGGCAATATGGGGATTTTTACTTTTAAAGAGTGAGATTAAACTAACTAGAGGAGGATGAGATCTTATGGAGACCTTATCAGCTTACACTAAAGTGGTTAGAATATGTGAGATAGATAAGGATATTACACTTGGATAGGTTTTTTGTTGGCTTTCATGATCATGTAGTACGTCCATTCTACTATGATCAAGTCATGCAGTAGTTTGGATAGATTCAGAGGACACCAAGGGCACACATATTTCAAGAGGTTAGTGCTGAGTGATTGAGGAATAGGTGATACAATATGACTCATGTTGGATGATGTGGTCGAGAGTGACTCTAATTTCTCATATCACAACCAGCTTCCAATCTTTGATGTAGACGATTTCAATGCCACATGGGACTATGAGGAGTGCTAGAAAATATCACAACCCACACCTATTGTTTTGATTAATGAGCTTGGAGGATATTTAGGACTATTTTCAGATGAGGGAGATGAGAGAGAGGATAAGTCCAAGGAGAAACAATGCAGATCTATGTACATATTTATCGATATCATTAATGAGGAGTATGATGAGGATGCAGATCTAGACTATGATGGCTAGGAGGGAGAGGAGGAGGATGAGGATGAGGAGCCACCCTTGAGTAAGAATGATGAGGTGACAATTGAGGATTGACACGAGTGGGGAGAGACCTCACCCATTCATATTACTAGATCAATAGCAATGGCGGTAGCAAACACAAGTACTTAAAGCTGAGGAGAGGCTAGCACATCATCCATGCCCTTTTGCATAGAATGAGATTGATATTGCTCAACATACCAGAGATATGGGTGATGATATTTAATTTTATGCATGTACCTTGTGCTTTTGTATATTACCTTATTTATATATATATCATGTTGTGTATTGATTGTGTATTATTTCTACCTTGCAAGAGCTATGAGAGATTGGTGGGATCTCTACCATAAAAAAATTGCATCGATAGTGTTAGCATCTTTCCATGAGGAGGAGATAGACTCAGATTATGTGCCCCCACCTATTATGGAGTAGGATCTAGAGTTACTCAGACCATTCACAAGATTAAGATTAGCATATGTCAGTTTGAGGTGACGATTCCATCGAGTTGAGACTATAGTAGAGGCACAGTCATCCCCAACCTAAGAAAAGCTTGAGAGAGTAGAGGGAGAGTTGGCACGACTACATGTAGATAGGGATCAGACAACAAGAGACTAGCAGGTTGCCCTTTGTTAGATACAAGGCCTAGATTTTGCACTGAAATTTGGTGGATTGCGGTCATGATCACACATGACCGTCTCCTAACATTCAACTACTAATCAAGTGTGAGTACAGGATCCCATAGGATCTAGTAATCATAGTCCTTAGTGACATTATATATTTTGATGACATGTACAAATTTTATTTGATATATATATATATATGAGTACTTTGATGTTATATTACTTGTATTACTATGTGTGAATGTTAAATGAAAATTTCATTAATTAAATATGCTATGTAAGATTACTTAATTAATGTCTTCATGATTTATAAAAGCTTATGTGATCTAATTAAAACTTGCTATAGTTTCTTTTAGATACAAAAAGAGGATTAAGTATGTTATGCACTTATGGTCTAAGTTAACATAGCACACAAGGGGAATTTGAATAGTATGAAACCTAAAGTAACTATAAAACTAAATTAAATAATCACTTTAGTGATCAAGACACATACATAACCAATTGTCAAGAATGAAGCAATGGGAAAGAATATATGATATAATCCAATAGTTCTAACAAAATTGGTTTATAATTCATACCATTCAAAGGGACTAGATATAATACCTACATATATGTACAACATTAATAGGATATTTAAGAGGGGTGTCATCGAGCTCTGTTAATGTGTAGGTGCCAGAGTCGTAGCTTGAATTGATGATGTAGGTTCCTATCCAATTAGGACTAAATTTTCCATTTTCAACTAGTTGACAATAGTATTACACTGATTTTTGTATAAGAATAAATATACTTTGGTAAAAAATTTAGTGATGACCCCAATATCATGTCTACATTTTAATTGCTTGGTGTAATCTTGAAGATGCTTGAGAGTGTTAATGCGTTTTTCATCAAGCATTTCAAGTTGATGCAATCATTGTTCTTTATAGGTAGTGTTATCAATAAGACCTTGGGGAGAAATCCATAATGTAGGAATTTATAACTCCAAGGGCACGATAGCCTCGGTGCCATAAAAAAGGTTATAGGGTGTAGTTCCTATAGATGATCGTACACTTGTCTAATAGGCCCATAGCGCATATTGTAATTGTATGTGCCAATATTTATGATGTTTATTAACAATTTTCTTAAGGATTTTTTCAAGAGTTTTATTGGTACTTTCAACTTGACCATTAGACTGTGGGTAATATGTGTAACAATCGAAATTTCTATGGTTAGAAACTATAATATGCAGAAAACCTAAAAAACCACAGTTGGTAATGGAGTGCAAAGGAATAGATGAACAATCTGATAGATTGTCTTCATCCTCCATGACTAACCTCCATTACACCTTCTTAATTTTCTGAATATGATTTGTTTGCCCTTAGATTTGTGAAGAGCAAGCCAATAGAAATGACAAGCCCTAAGCAAATATTGAAGGATTTGAAATGACCTAGATGCAAACTATGCCCTACTGCAACTAGTAAACATCTACAATCTCTAAGATAATATCAAATGAAAACCTAGATATGCTATGATAACCATGCTAAAATGATAAACTATAAAAATGCAAGATGATTAGAGATGTCAATGATGCAAGATAATAAAAACATGAAAGTGTAAGATGTTCAAAATGAGACTAAAATTGCTCTTTTATAGAAAAGACAATTTTGTGTGAATGGCCAAGATTGAAAGTTAGTAAATGCCCTAGAATCAATGGACGAGATTCAATAAAGCAACCCACAATTAGGGTTAGGGCAACATTAGGTCAGATTCGAAATAAAGGGTCAAGATTGATTTTAAGAAAATCAAATCAATGGCTGACAAAACATGTGACAAAAGATTCTGGGCATGGAAAACGAGTTGTTGGGGAATTAAATAATTTATTTAAAATTATTTAAATCAAGAGGGAATGTTGACTTTTCGAATTTAAAAACTATTTTAATTCAAAAAGTGTGGGGTCATGTGACAGTAAATAATTTAAATTAAATTATTTACAAAGGAGGGAATTTAAATGAGACTTATTTTAAATAAATAAATTTATTTAAAATGAGCACAATAAAAGAGGGGGAATTAAATAATAAAATTATTTAATTTGGGTGCTGGGACTTATTTTAAATAAATAAGATTTAGAAGAAATTAAATAATAAAAGGTTATTTAATTTAGGTGGAATATTAAATAATAGAGATATTATTTAATTATTAGAGGAATGTGACAAATAGAACCTTTTAAATTAAATATAAAGATTTAATTTAAAATTTAGGAAAGAGAACCAAATTAAATAAATAAAATTTATTTAATTTAGGAGAGAAGAGGCTAATGAATAATTAGATAATTAAATATAATTATTTAATTATAGTGGAAGGTGGATTAAATAAATAAGAATTTATTTAATTTTAGGAAGAAGAGGACTTAATTAGTGACATAATTAAATAAATAAATAAAGTTATTTATTTAATAATTAGGAAGACATAAAGGGGTAAATAAATTAAGAAATTTATTTAATTATAAGAGGATATTTAGACAATTAGTGACGTATTAGATAAATAAATAAAACTTATTTATTTAATAATCAAGAAGAATAGAAAGGGACATGAATTAATTAAATAATTAAGAATTATCTAATTAATAATTGGAAGTGAGTTAGGGACATAATTAAAATGTCCTAATTAGGGTTAGAAGAAGAGCCTGTGGGTCTAGGTCATTTTTATGTGTCTACATTTGCCCCTCTTTGTCATAATGTAGCCTGTCGCATTGTGGCAAAGAAAATAAGTCAAACATATGCCCCAGTGCAAAATAGGATGAGGAAGAATGACCAGGAGGGTTGCGGTATGCCCCCTCAGGAGGACAGACGAGTTCCAAGAACATGGGTGTGCTCTCGAAATGGATGAGAAGATTAGAAGACAACGGAACAAGAAAGTGTTAGTAAAAGATATAGATGATGATATGAATGTAATGCCTATATGAGATGCATGTTAGTTCCTAGATCAAATCCTTCAACGTTTACCATAGGACTTTAATATTTATTGCTCTTTTAATCATCATTGGGTAGATTATTGTAATGGCCAACAAACACCATGATATGACATAGAACAAGGTGTGCAAGATCGCACCATCATGTAAGACAAGCAGTCACAGTCAAGAATGATCATGATTCATACTAAGAGCGTAATTGCCCCAGTCCTTTTGTCATAACCAACTGCAAGCAGAAAAAGACAAGGACAAACCATGAAACGTCGTTGCTTCTCTAAATCCTGTTTCCAGGACATCCTCGAGAAACTAGCAACATGATTGCCAAAAGAACAAAAATAATGCCACCATCATGATACATCGCTGTTTTTCTAAATCTCATAGTCAAGACATCATTGAGAAACTAGTAACATGAGTGTCAAAAGAAAAGACAAACATCATGAGACATCATTATTTCTCTAAATCCTATTGTCAGGATCTCGTTGAAAAAACTAGTAACATGATGAAAAGGCCAAAGACAAGTGCCAAGTATTTTCCAAGTGTTTTAAGATCAAGGTTGCCAACTGTCGAGCGATATCAAATTCAGGAAGGACACATCCTGAATGACGTTGATATTTAGGAGATCAATTCTCAGAGTTAGGAGAATCCATCAAAATGCCAAATGATGAGGACAATGCTTAGGAAGGACACATCCAAAATCATAAAGGACTGACGAAAGTTGCTCTTTAGAAGGACACATCTAAAGAAGAACCCCAAAGTTTTGCCAGGTTCAATTGTCTTGATAGAATTTGATTACATGTCACTGTTGATATGTTGAATTGACCGAGATTGCTAATGAAATAGATTGTTGATAGATTGCTTGCTCTGGATTGATAGAAAATTTGCGTGATTTGAAGAAAACTTGACGTGTGTGAAAATATTGTGCCATGAACCCTAATGGACTGACCTAGTGCGGCCTCAGGGGCTCATCGATTGATGGCCTTGCCTACGTCATGCACTCAGAGACCTCGTAGTTCGACACGACCAATGATGTTGTCCAAAGGACAAGAGTTTGAATCATGATTTTATTTTGACAAACCTAGAAGGACTAACCTAATGTCTCGGGGATTCAAAGATGAATCTTGCCTATGTAGCAAATGCGCAGAGACAACGTAGTTCGAACAAATGACAAAGGTTGACTGACTCAACGGACTTGACAATATACTATTGACTTTGACTCTGTTTTTGGGATTTTGACAATGATTTGGATGTTTTTGTATTTTCTCGGGACATTTTTCAATTTTTAGGTCTTTTTTAAGGACTTTATATGATTTTTAGGATTTTGTAAGGACTTTTTCAGATTTTTAAGGTTTTTTCAAGACTTTTTCAAATTTTTATGACTTTTTGATGTTTTATGAAAATTGTGACAAATGCATGTGAATGATGCCGATGCACATGAATCCAAGGACAACCATGATTTTGCTACTAGTCAAGCTGAATACCGATTGACAGGTGATGATGACAATGACAACATTGTTTGACATGGGAAGGACACATCCCGAAACAACGTGAGGATGACAATGATATGACAAGAGGATAAAAGTTTGCAGCAAGGCCAAGGACAAAGTCAAGGAATGTTTTGGATGATGGGCTAGATTTTCCATATTTTTGCATTTGGAATGACTTTGTGAGGATTAGATGGGATGGATGACGAGGGATCTTTAGACCATTGACAAGGGAAACCAAGATGGGTGATAGGTATAAAAGGACAATGGATGGCTTCTATAAAAGATAGGAGACATGAGGACTATTATCATATAGTTGTCAAGGACTCACATGAGGCTATGATGGTAATGAAATGATATGGAATAGGGTATGGTCAAAGGATAGACATGTCAAAAAAATTTCCCAAAGCATGATTTGTGTTTTTGCCCCAGTCTTTGTCAAGATCAAAATAGGTGGGACAATGGACGAAATGACAAGGCTTGGATGGATAGATGGAAAGGTCATAAGAAATTTCATGTGAAGGGAATGGGAGATGAGATGACTTGCCCCCAAGTGTAATGGTCCACATAGATGATTTATTCTACACATGACACATGTTTGCCAGGTTTTCATCATGGTACTTATCCAAAGCGCCTATTTGCTAGGTTTTCACCATTGGACAAAATTTTTCTCTTTACTGATTTCTTTTTTTTTTGGTGTCACCAAGACACCTGTTTGCCAGGTTTTCATCAAGGTGATGATTTTTATGATTTTTCATTTTTTTTATTTTTGCATTTTTTCAGATAGCCTTGATTCTTTAGATGACCACTGACTGTGCTTAAGCCTTTGATGGTGCCGATGTAGAGATTGGTGCCATGACATGCCAATAATGACCTTTCTGAAGTAGTTGCCTTATCAAGATGATAGTGCTTGCATACAGCTGACTGATGTCATTGTGATCCTTGTTGATACTAGAGTTGACCTTATCAAAATACGCACATCGTGATAGAGTTTCACGAGATTCCTTATCATAGAGAGTTGCTACCAAGATGTGACGGATTTGTGACATGGGACGTTTGGACTTTAGGCGAGATGTAGGCTTATGATGGATGATGGTAGATGTGGACGGGTTAGTTGGACATTTGGATGTATTGATTTTTATTCTCCAAACTTTAGGTTTCGGGTTAGGAAGTTGTTTGGAACCAACATTTTTATATGTCTTTCTTGATGGCCATTTTGAAGGAGGTGGACATGTATTATATGTAGGAGTCCTCTTATGTTGTGGCTCCACATTTTGATTGACTTTTGAATTTGGCATCTTTTCTTTGCCTGATTCTTGACTTGATCCATTTTGTTTTGGGATCCATCTTAGCTTCATTTTTCCACTTGAATTTTTGTCTGATTTGATGGCCTTTGACATGTGATTTTGAACTTTGGAGTTGTAATACTTTTGTTGGTTCCAAATGGAAGGTTTATTCATGTTGGAATGACAATGTATGGTGTGGAGGGAAGGGGTGTTGGCAACAATCTTATGACAAGGACTACTCATGACACCCATTTTGATGTTTGTACTTGATAAAGTTGCCCCCAATATTGAGGAGAGACCACTAACATCGTTAGATTTTCTGATTGGGGAGTAGCCAAGACCTTTATGTCTATAATTTGCCTGAACTTGTACTGGTTCAATAATTCCTTGCTCATGTAGGCCTAGTCCTTTTCCTTGATAATGCATGTTCTGACAAATTTTGTTGGCGATGGGATACTTGTTACTTTGGAAGCAAGATGCTAACCCATCCTTATTGTGGAAATTAATGCTTGAAATCTTCTCATCTGTGAGAAAGCCTGCTCTGAAAAAGATAGATGATCCTAATTGATATGATGTTGTAGCTTTACTGACATGTTGGATAGATTTATGATTGTCATCTTTGGTTTGATTTTCTATCATATCAGATTCTGATGATTATTCTGATGCTTCAAAGTTGATGTCAAAACCATCTTCATGGTCATTGTCATAGAGCCCACTAAATTCAGTTATAGCTTGATCATTTGCAAATATGTCCATGCTAGGAGACTCTTGTTCTAGTGGTAGATCATCTATGTGTCCCATGGAGGAAAGTGTCTCATTTTTGGTAGTGTCAATGTTGGAAGCTTGGAGAGGGTCATCTTCAAGTGTGTCATCATGAAGGGAATAAAGGTCAAGGAGTGGATCATTTTGGACTTCTTCAAAAGTAGTGTCTTGATCAAAGATGGGCTCAGTTGGAATGACATGATTGGAAATAGGATCTTGACCAAGGATAGGGTCATCTTGAATGACATAGTTGTGGATGGACTCTTGAGCAAGGATAGGCATATTTGGTATGCCATGATTGTCTAGGACGAATTCTTGGATAGATTTAAAGATAGGGTCATGGGATGGACTACTTTGATCTTGACAAGATGATGATGTTATGATGTCATGCTTTGGATTTTTCGTTTGACATGTATCCTCAAGTTTATGAAATGGGATGGGACTTTGGAGACCATGACTAGATGTGTTTTCATGAAAATATGGAGTGTCTTGGAATGGATTGGGATGTAATGGACTAGGATATGACATGGAGGTTTGGAAAGGGTTAGTGGATGAAGGATTAGAATAGGACATGGATGCATGACAAGGATATGACGTGGATGGAGGATTAGAATATGACATGGATGGAGGATTAGGATATGATGTGAATGAAGGACTAGGATATGATGAAAATGAAGGAATAGGATATGACGTGGATAGTTGGTTTGGATTGATGGATGGTTGATTTCCCTTGTCAAAGTTAGGGTGGGTATGACCAATGGACATTTGTTGTGGCTTAGTGTCATGGATGGTGTTAGGGGACCCTTGATAGTAGATGGATAGAGGACTAGGACTCTTGGATTGTTGGTAAGATGGATAGATGGATGGAGGGCTAGAGGTTGTAAATTTGGACTTGGATTGGAGGTATAGTGTTTTGAATTCCCTAGAAAGTTGTGCTTGACCATTACTAATGAATTGGCATTCAGTTTGACTAGCAAGCATGTCATAGTGACTTGAAGACATGATGGTGGATGAAATGAGACTAAGGCTATCCAAAGTGATAATGCAAAGTGATAAAAGGGAATGCCTTGTGTCAAATGATCTTTAGGAAAGGTTTTCTAACCACTCAAAGTTTGGCCAATGTCTCGATTTGGATTGTCAAAGGACTAGTTTGAAGGACAAGATGATAAAATGACAAAGTGAGATTTCCACACTAGACTTATGAGTTGGAAGTAGCTCACCAAAGGACAATGACTAAGGACTAATTTGTTTGACTTGGTCCAATGACAATTTAATTTTTGAGACAATGGTTTGACAAAGAAAGGAATTTTTTCCTATCCCAAAGTGTGCAAAATTGAGGACTTGATTTGACAAATGCAGTTCATGATGGCAAATGAGTTGCAGAAAGTGATTGGACAAAATTTGAGGCTGATTGCAAAGATTTGTTTTAGTTTGGCAAAGTTATTTCAGATTTTGACAAGTTTGATGTTTATTTGTCTCAAAACAGCTGGCAAATACATGGTGTTGTAAAAATGATGAAAATCAACCACATAGAAGTCATTTTACAAAATCTTATGGCTGCAAGGACAATATTCTTTTGGATCCCACTAACCGCAATTCCTTAGCGGATGAATTCAAAAGCTTGGCCCCACAGGCTCCCCCTTATAGTGCACTCACTTCTCAGGGCAACCAAGCTTCCAACCTCCATGAAACTCCCATGGCAGATTGATCATCTCTACTAAGAACTACGCAAGTGCGGGTGTCATCACAACGACCGTTGTTGTACCAAAGAATGGAAGGTTTTTGGCTTGCTAAAACAAGGAATTTAATTCGGGCACCCATTCAAAAGGCCACGTGAGAGGCATTATCATCCCAGTCTACAGAGGTTACATTCTGCAGGTTTCAATGCACCACAAGGGTACTGGGGAATCATATGCTTGTCCACAGGAACTTTCATAATGCTAAGTTTTCCTTAACATTAAAATTTATATATCAATTGGGCGTCGCTTTGGGGTGAGTACTTTTTCCCACCGAATCAGGCCCAATTTCTAAGGTTCAACAAAAGCAAATTAGAATATTCATAGTTCAATCGATCCTTGTTTAAAAATAAAGAGTGAAAACATGAATATCCTAACTCACACTCGCATGGTGTTCATTTTAAGCCCAAATCAAAATGTGTTGACAAACATAAAAAAAAAATGGAGTTCATTTTAACCATTTGTATTATTTGTCAAAACATGGGGTTCATTTTAACCGTTTGTAGTGTGAGCTAGCTAAAAGTTCATTTTAACCCAATGCTATGAAGATGCAGATTCATTTTAAGCCAATGAGTTATAATTTAAGTTGTGTTCTTTTTAGCCCAATGAGTATGTATGCATGTTTATTTTAACCCATGAATGTAAAATTCAAGTTTGTCTAAGATTTATAAAATGAACAAGTAAAAATCGTTAGACTCCTTGCCACAAGCTGCAAACAAAAAATTAGTAACCCAAAAATTTTAAGCTACTAAACATAAAAAGAGTGTTGCCCTAACCCTATTCGACCTAATGCAAGACCAATTCCTAGAGTCAATAATAGTTTCTCTCACACCCAAGATCGCACAAGTGTGCAAGGGGAGAGCATACTTCTATTATTGATCACTAATATTAGAGGGTTAACTAGTCAACATAAATCTGATTTCTGGAACTAATTTTTGCATCAAAAGTAAAAACACAAAAAATAGACCCTAAGTGAAATTTAGAGAAATTTCCAGAAATGTAAAGAAATCTGAAAAATTCACTGTTTTGCATCCAGAATTAATTTTTTATTTAATATCATAAAAAAATTATTAAAATTGCAAAACAAGTCCGAAAAATCTGATTTTTTAATTGAAGGTTTTTGACATCACTCCAAATCTGGAAAAAAAAATGTGTGAACCGATCTATAAAATTTTGTGAGATATAAGTCAATCTTTGTAAAACCCTAATTTTTAAAGATCTATCTTTTGTGAAATTATTTTGCAAGAAAATTAAAAACATAAAACATAGACCCCTATTGAAATTGAGAGAGCTTTCTGAAAATATAAATAAATCTGAAATATTTGCTAATTTGCTCTCAAAATTGATTTTTCCTTAAAATAACAAAGAAAATTATTAAACTTCAAAACAGCTCCAAAAAATCTGAATTTGGGACTAGAAGCTCTAGATATTGTCCCCAACCTGCAATAAAAATTTTGTTAGAAAATAAATAACCGTTTGAGAGATATGGTTGAATCTTTGAAAACTAGGGTTTTATCTCCAAAATGGTGCAAAACCTGTAACAAAACCTACAACAAAAAGGATCCAACTCCAAATATCTTCAAAATTTGTCAAAATATGTCAGGTTCACCAATATAGGCACATAAAAATGACCTAGACCCACAGGCTCTTCTTCTAACCCTAATTAAGACATTTTAATTATGTCCCTAACTCACTTCCAATTATTAATTAGATAATTCTTAATTATTTAATTAATTCATGTCCCTTTCTATTCTTCTCGATTATTAAATAAATAAGTTTTATTTATTTATCTAATACGTCACTAATTGTCTAAATATCCTCTTATAACTAAATAAATTTCTTAATTTATTTACCCCTTTATGTCTTCCTAATTATTAAATAAATAACTTTATTTATTTATTTAATTATGTCACTAATTAAGTCCTCTTCTTCCTAAAATTAATTAAATTTTTATTTATTTAATCCACCTTCCACTATAATTAAATAATTATATTTAATTATCTCATTTTTCATTAACCTCTTCTCTTTAAATTAAATAAATTTTATTTATTTAATTTGGTCCTCTCCTAAACTTTAAATTAAATCATTTTATTTAATTTAAAAGGTCCCCTTTGTCACATTCCTCTAAATTAAATAATATCCTTATTATTTAATTCTCACTTAAATTAAATAACCTTTTATTATTTAATTTCTTCTAAATCTTATTTATTTAAAATAAGTCCCAGCACATAAATTAAATAATTTTATTATTTAATTCCCCCTCTTTTATTGTGCTCATTTTAAATAAATTTATTTATTTAAAATAAGTCTTATTTAAAATTCCCTTCTTTTGTAAATAATTTAATTTAAATTATTTATTGTCACATGACCCCACATTTTTGAATTAAAATAGTTTTTAATTCGAAAAGTCAACATTCCCTCTTGATTTAAATAATTTTAAATAAATTATTTAATTCTCCAACGAATCTGTTTTTTGTGCTCAAAATCTTTTGTCACATGCATTGTCAGCCATTGATTTGATTCTCTAAAGAATCAATATTGACCCTTTATTTCGAATTTGACCTAATGTTGCCCTAACCCTAATTGTGGGTTGCTTTATTGAATCTCGTCCATTGATTCTAGGGCATTTACTAACTTTCAATCTTGGCCATTCACACAAAATTGCCTTTTCTATAAAAGAGCAATTTTGGTCTCATTTTGAACAGCTTGCATTTTCATGTTTTGTTATCTTGCATTTCCATATTTTGGCATCTCACATCTTATACTTTCATGTTTTTATCTTGCATTGTCATAGTTTATCATTTTAGCATGTTTATCATAGCATATCTAGGTTTTCATTTGATATTAGCTTAGAAATTGTAGATGTTTACTATTTGTAGTAGGGCATAGTTTGTATCTAGGTCATTTCAAATCCTTCAATGTTTGCTTAGGGCTTGTCATTTCTATTGGCTTTCTCTTCACAAATCTGAGGGAAAACAATCATATTCAGCAAATTAAGGAGGTGTAATGGAGGTTAGTCATGGAGGATGAAGACAATCTATAAGATTGTTCATCTATTCCTTTGCACTCCATTACCAACTATGGGTTTTTAGGTTTTATGCATTATTACATTGCAAAACCAAATAGGAATTTCTCATTATTACACCTCTTAAGTTTGAACAATACTAAAAAGGATCAGGGTAGCTTGGAATAGTGCTTTTAGTGTCATTGTGTGGGAATTTAAGGCATTGATGGTAGGTGGATGGAATAGCCCCCACAACATGAATCCATGGGAAGCCAAGGAGAATATTGTAGTGCAAATCCAAATCTAAGACATGAAATATTTTGTCCTATATTGTTGGGCCAACTCTTATGGGAAGCAAAATTACACCTACAAACGAGCGTTTGACATCATCATAAGCTTTGATAGTGATTTTCTTGGTTTGGTCTATACAATTCTCAGAGTATCCCAATGCTTTCACCAATTTTAGTGAGCAGATATTCAACCCTGCCCCACCGTCTACTAGGACTCGTCTAATCTTGCATTTATTAATGCAAATTTCAAGGTGTAGGGGGTCAATATGATTGTATTTTGGTGTGGAAAAGTCTTGTTCAGAGAAGGTGACATGGTGTGGCATAGCTTGGTATCCAACCATGGCTTGAAAATCATTGACATCGAGTTTGGTGAGGATAGATGCTTCTTGCTATGCTTTATCAAGGATGACTCTATGTTGTGGGGATATGCAAAGGAGCTCCAATATAGAAATTTGTGTAGGGGTTTTTCCCAACTAATCCAGAAGATTATATTAAATTTTTACCTAAGAATTAGATGGAGGTCCTGGAATAGTTATCTTGGTTTTGCGAGTGGCAAAAACAAAATCTGAGTTTGGCTTGTTTATGGTAATGATAGCAATGTAATCATCAAGGGTTCTTATATTAAGGATGATAGTGTTGTAATCATGTTTGACTACAACATAATTAGCATTATTTTTGTTCCCTGAACTAGAGGCGTTTCCTTTGTCATGGTCTTGCAAGGGGGTCTTAAATATGGTATGATCAGCATTAGTTTTTCCTTTTGAATCTCCTACCAATATGGTTCCACTTTCAATGAGGTCTTGAATAATGTTCTTGAGTGTCCAACATCTAGTTGTTTTGTGTCCCTTTCCACGGTGATATTCATAGTATTTGTCTTATTTCCACCAATCAGGTTTGATCAATGAAGGTTCATAATTTTTTGTGTCTAGAAGTGAGATGACATTAGATTGTAAAATTTGTTTGAGGATTGATTTGATGGGTTCACCCAATTGAGTGTATGTTATTTTGGCACAGGGAGGTCCTCTGCATTGTTGATTGTTTTGGATAGCATTTAACATTTGGTTTTGACCTTAGGTCTATGTGTTTGATACATTTAGTGTATTTGATGAGGATAGACCTTTAAGTTGAATGGTTGGACATTTGGTTATCAATTTGGCATCAACAACTCCATCATTTGTGACATTTTTGTTTTGAGACCCATATTTGCTTTTGTCATTGTTGGGTTTCAGATTTTCTTTGTTTACCTTGACTAGTCCTTTTGTGATAAGACCTTTCTCAATAAGGACACCTTTCTCAAGGATCTCTTCAAAGGTTGTGCAACATTCGATTTAAATTTGACTCATCAGTTCTCCATTAAGGTTTTCCACAAACATGGTGACCAATTATTTTTTAGGAATGTGACAAGGGAATTTGCTAACCAACCCTCACCATCTTTGGTAAAATGAGGTGAGTGATTCCCCTTCTTCTTGTTTAGTTGTACTCAATGTTGCAAGGGTGACATCATTTTTTAATTTTGAATGAAAAATGATAGATGAATTTTTCAGCTAGCTCACCCCATGTTCTAATTCCTAGAGGAAGGTGTGCAAACCAATATAGAGTTGGTCTTGTAAGGCTTTATGAGAATAGTCTCATCAAATAGGTAGGATCATATGATACTTCCATACATGATGTATTGAATTCTCGAATGTTCTCTATTGGATCCCATGTCCCCTTGTACTTAGGCAATGGTGGTATTGTGAAATAAGGGGGAAAGGGTGGCATGTATAGATTTCAATAAAATGGAAAGGGGCACAGTTCCTCCATCGAATAGGTCTTCTTGTTGGTCCCCAATTACATGTTTGTCATCTATTGTTGGAGAGTCTTCACTTGTTGTATCAAAATTTCTACAAGAGATGGTGTTGCATTGTTTTGGTTTGGTGTCATGATGTTGGTATTAAGGTCATAAGTTGGATTTGGATTATGATTGATTCTTTGTGATGTGGGACCTTGGTTTCCATATTGATTTGTATTATTTTGATTTGGGATGAAATTGACATTTAGATTTGTTCCAAAGGTCATGTTTGCATGTGGTATGGTGTTTCGGAGTTGAGATGTAGACCCTTGATTTGTGGCTTGGTTTTGAAAATTAGGTCCTTGGTTGATGTTTTGACATGAAGCTGTAGGCCTTTGATTGATTTTTTATGATGAAGGAATGGTTTCTTGATTGAAATTTTGACATGAAGGTGTAGGTCCTTGGTTAGAGTTTTGGAATGGTGGAAGGGGCCCTTGATTAGTGTTTTGGAGTGATGGGATAGATCCTTTATTATTGTTTTGGTTTGGGATCCTTCATGAGATAATGTGAACCTTTCTAGGTTTATTTGGTGGAGGTTGACTTGATGAAGGTATGCTTTGAAAATCAAATAAGGATCCTTGATTTATGTTGTCGAGTTTAGGAATAGGACCTTGGTTTGTATTTTGAATCAAAGGTGCAAGACCTTGTGATGTGGAACCTTGATTTGTATTTTGAAAAAGGGGATTTGTAAAGGTCTTACCCATGGAATTTGAGGAACTTCCAAGTGTGATATTATGTTCTTGTGTAGTGGTATGGGTTACCTTGTTTTCAAATTTTGGGATGCTTAGGATATGTGTGGTAGTGGTACTCATGTGTGTGGTTTTCCCAAGGGGTATGTTTGATGCTTGTTGTGATGAGGGCATGCCAATTGAAAATGGTTTTTTGGTTTCTTCTTCTATAATAGTTGAGACGTCAAGGCCTTGAGGTAGTTTGGCACCCTTTTTAGCTACTGTGTAGAATAATCTATTAGGGTTAGCACTAACAAGTTGATCAACCATGCTTAAAATACTCAGGTCTTGATAAGCTCTTTCAATTTCTTAAGGAGTCAATTGTTTGTTGAATTCTTCTAGGCTTAGGTCTTCCCATGTGTTGGTTTGGTCTCCTTGTAATGTGTCTCTTGTAGGTGTAGAATGATTTGAATCTATTCCAAGGGTAGCATCATGAAAAGGGTCACTTGAAACATCCATGTCCTTTCTTTTGGTTTTTGACCTTGTTTCAACCATGTGAGACTTTAGCAAGTTGAGGGATAATGCAAGATGGTGATGAAACTAAACTACGTTTTTGGATTTTCTTGGATCTTAGGATATGAAAATGAAAGGTGATAATGCAAGGATGATAAATGCAAAAGGAATCTAAAGATTGATTAATGATAAGGTGACTAAATGATGCTAAGGTTAACATAAAGGAAATCTATGCTAATGTAAAAGGATAATGAGTCAAATGGATGCAAAGGGAAAATGATATGATGCTAAAACTATGGTAAAAATAAACTATTTTTTTGTATTTTTGGGATAGAGGTGCAAAGTGCAATCTAGGTTGAAGATGAAAGTTTGGAAAGAAGATGATAAAATATATGATCAAGAGGATGTGATATGGATCAAAATGAGGTCAAGCTACTACAAAGGATTCCTAAATTTTTTTAAAAAGAATGGAAATCAAGCTAATGTGAACCCAAGGTAACAATTCCAAATGTCATTGACCAAGAGGATAAGCAAGAGGATAATTTTGACAAGGTTGATTCAAGGCTAGGACACAAGATTAAGACACAAATTCGATAAAGGTGACAAAAGTTGATAATAGGAAGGATAATGGTCAATGACAAATAGAATATG
The DNA here is from genome assembly GCA_007115665.2 of Sequoiadendron giganteum. Taxonomy (NCBI): domain Eukaryota; kingdom Viridiplantae; phylum Streptophyta; class Pinopsida; order Cupressales; family Cupressaceae; genus Sequoiadendron; species Sequoiadendron giganteum. The sequence continues at coordinate 27,640 of VCHN02000709.1, forward strand.
CAACCAAAGATTTTCCAAAAGCTTAAAGGTCTTCCAATGTTCAAAATTTGAAGGTCTAAATACAACCTAAGGATCAAGGTTTAATTTATGCAATGCAAAGGATGCAAAAAGGTAACCTATAATTCAATGTTTCCCTAAATGGTAGTGCTAAAGTGAACTAGTAAATCTTGAAAATCTTTGTTTTATCAGTCAAAGGTCACTGTGAAAATGATTTAATCATATTTTGGACAAAGATTTTGAGAGTTTCTATTTAGCAAACAATTGCGACTCTATTTTCTTCAAATGCATTGTTTCAGTTATGGGTTTCTAGACCTCATATGCAGTGCAAGTTATCAATTGTGGCTCTATTTTTTATAGTTACGATTTTCCAAAATGTTGTCTTGGTAATTTTGATGTTTTTGAAGTGGTTTTTGAATGAATTTAGATTTTTTTTGATGAAATTTGGTTGGAAAACATAGAATACAATATCAAGCACTTGTTTTTGGTCTAGTTTGATTGTGAAAATGTTTTGATTATTATAATACAAGCACAAATCCTAGGCTAGAAAAGACAATATTTGTTGGGTTCCCACTTCGATTTCTCCAGTCGCACCTCTTCAAAGAGGATAGCTTAGGAGTTTGGTGGCACTAGCTCTCGTCCACGACACTCAGTTCTCAAGCACACCAAACTCCAAATTCCCCAAAGAGGAATTTTCTATCTATACTTTGAACCATGAAAGTGTGGGATGACTTCAGAGGTCTAACATCCAGTGCCAACAAATGGAAGGATTTTGGCTTTCTACACAAAGGTTTCTAGTAAGAGCATCTAGTTCGGGGGATACTATGATAAACTCCATCAAGAGGTATCCCAACCCTTAGAACAAGGTATTTTCACATCATAAAGATACTGGGGGACAACAATCATGTACCACTTCTCGTTGATTGCGATTTTCATTGCAACCACACATTTATATAGCGGTTCAGAAGGACTTGGCTTTAGCCCGTTATCGCTTGGGACGTTCCCACCTTTCAAAGCAAGGTGTCAAACCCTTCTAAGGGATTAAAAACATAAAGAGATGGGTCTAGATTTTGATCACCGATTTTGCACAAGGTGAGAGCATACACCTACCATCTTATAAGCATAAAAAATAATGGTTTATTAACCCCCTAGTTAAATCTATGTGAAAAAAAGATAGTTGTTCTTTTTAAGCACCAATTGAAATGTGATCTACTCTAAATAAAACAAGGTTTTAGTAGTTTCAAAATAAAGTCTTTGACACATGAAAACCTACAAAACCACCCATTAATAGTTTCTCAAAGATGTCTTTGACCAATGAAAAGCTGCAAAACCCTAGTTAGCACAAAAGGTTAAAAACTTAACTAAATTTAGAAATTAATAACTAAACTAAATTAGAAATTTTAAAAAGAACTAAACTAAATAATAAATTAAAGACTAAACTAAAGAGCCCGATTTTTTTGTTGTTTCAAGAGAAATAGTTTTTTAGAGCTCCACTCCAAAGCTACACACTACAAAAAGAAGATTAGTAACCAGAAAACACTACTCTACTTGAAAACTTCAAAAGAAAAATTAAAAATATACTAAAACTAGAACTTTATACTGAGCAAACAAATGTGTCATTTCTTTCATCAATTGTGTCGATGCGTCGCACCGCACTAAAGCGATTGCATCGTGATTTTGAATTTGAATTTTGTCACCCACAAAGGCCTTCAACAGTTGCATCATTTATCGTCAAGTGCATTGTTGTTTCAATCATTTGCATCATTTCCTGGAAAATGCATCACTGCTTCGATCAGTTGCATCGTTTCATACCTAAAATCTTCAAAAACAATAAAAAACTATAGGAAATCTTGCAAAAACTATTGTTCACATCAAGTTCACCAATGTAAGATGGCATTAAAGCAATTCTAGCCTAGATAAAGTGGCAACCAACACTTCTAAGATACAAACCCAATCTAAGAAGAAGATAACACAAACAATGAGAAATAAACTAAAAACATTCAAATGAAACACTCCTCATTGTAGTTGATTGCTTCCCTTGTCTTTCCTATTTCTCCTTTTGCAATATTTTCCCTCAGATTTGAAGTTGTACTTGCATAATAGCCTACAAATTGTAAGTAGAAAGTTGGAGATAAATGGTTGTTAAGGTAAAAATGGAGGATAATTGTCTCTTTCATAGACTACCATTCGAACAGATGAACAAGATTGATCTTCTAGAAAGATTCTAAGATCAATGGATGAGGATTCATGAGAGGGGGTTATGAAACGGATGGCCAAGATCGAGTTTCTAGAAAGATGCCTAGATCGACAGTGGAGGATTGATGCACCAAAAAGAGGTGGGCAATTGATTTATATGATGTCGACGGCTATGACATCTGACAACTATGATAGAAATAAAGGCCATGATAAAGATTAATGAGCAAGGAATCTTTGACCAAAAGGAAGGCATAAATAATTTATTCAAGACAAGGGAAAATGGAGGAAATGGACAAGTCGATTTTCAATTAAAATAATTTGCATAATTATTTTAATTAAATGAGAGGAAATGTGAAAATTGGGATTAAATAATTAAATTGACTTAATTATTTAATACAAGAGACATGTGGAAAATTAAATAATTTTGACAACTATTTAATAATAGATGAATTAAAATAGGGAGTGAATAGTTAAATAATTAATGTTAATTATTTAACCATTGATGAAATATGACAAGCAAATAATTAAATAAAGATTAATTTATTTAATTGTTGAAGAATGGGGGATATTAGCGACACAATCAATTTATTTAATTGGTCAGGATAGAATAAAGATTAAAGAGTGAATTAATTAAATAATTAAAATTATTTAATTAATAGAGGAATATAGTTAGGGATAATCAAATAATTAAAGGACAATGACCAAGAAAAATGGTGCTCGCAGACTTAGGACATTTTTTAGTGTCTACACCATTATGTGTTTTGATTTGTGCTTTTGATTGTTCATAAGAATCTTGATAAAGTTTATGCACAAACAAGAATTCCTCAGTGATCACATTCTCTACACACATGGGATCAATTAGTATCCCATTAGTAGGCTTGTCATTGGTTCTTTTGGCTATGTAAAGAGGACCATTAGGTGCACATTTAATTATGTCATTTATTGAGAAAGCAATGTCAAGAGACATTTTGGTTTGGCCCTTATGATATTGAACGCCAATGAAGTCGATCATAGTGTGTATATCATCCCCATTGTCAATCATGTTATCATTTCATGTATTGTATATTGTCAACATTCATCACATCATTCTTGGTGGCACTAGCTTTAACAAATGAGATGTTATGGTTTTGCATTGGATTGGTAAAGATTTGAAAATTTTAGTTGGGTGGGGCAATGAACTTATTTCCTTGATCATTAACACCACCAATCTGAATGTGATTAGAATCAATGAGGTCCTGCATAATGTTTTTAAGATGCATACATCATTCTATATCATGTCAATTTTTTCAATGATAATGACAAAAGGCATTTTGGATTATAGTTCGAGGATAAAGGCTTGGTAGGATCAAGGGTTCTGACATGAGGTAAGGTAATTAAGTTCTTACCGAGGAGTTGCAACATGATGGAATGAAGGGTATCGAGTAGCGGGGTAAATTGTCTATTTTTGTCCCTGAATTGATATAGATTTGTTTTTTTATAGCAGCCACTTGAGATTGAACTTGTTGATTTAACTAAGGTGGATTTATTTGTATAAAGCTCTTATTCTATTTCTTGAATGGTTGGAAATTGTTA
>VCHN02004797.1:0-11058 GCA_007115665.2 Sequoiadendron giganteum
TCGGAAGGCCACTAGAAAGCCACAACCTGATCAACCTTGTTTCGATAGGGAGCATACTTTACCATTATCGATGTGGCCTTTTTATCAAAGTTCTCTAAGAAACTTATAACAAAAGACAACTTTTCCAATGTATTCTCTAGCATGTGGATGTCAGAATTTTTGCATATCTCATGTGTTTGAGACATCATTATATTGTTCATTTGCTCCTTCCAAACCTATAGGGGTTTGACTTCATCCTGACTATGTAAAATATAAGGCAATGGGGATAGGTCCTTTCCATCATACACATCTTTCAACAATTTAATCTTGGATTCCATTGGGGTGGAAAATCCCTGAAACTTCTACTCAACAATTCCCTTGACCAATTGATATGTTGCAATAACAGTAGGATATTTATCACCATGCTATTTTGCCCCTACTGCCATGAATTTCAACTTCTCCATTCTAGGGCTCCATTTGTTTAGCAATGAGATGGCCAATTCTTTATCCCTTGGAAACATTTTTAGTGCTTGCAACATTAGGACATAATTTGCATGAACACTGTTTAGCTTACTCTGGACCGTTCTATTTAAATGTTTCAAAACAGTGTCCACTATCACTGCATTGTTTCTCCCTGCTGCATCCCGGATTTGCTTTACCATCTTATATTCTTCAACCTGATGAATCAGTTTCTCCCTAGAAAGTCCCCCTCCAGGGCTAGTAGCCCTCTCAATAGCGATAGGCACTTGTCCCATATTATATGGAACAATAGCCAAAGACTGTGCTTGTGCAGGAGGTTGAGGCTGCTCTACTGGTGGGTCGAGGAATAGTGTGGCTAGAACTGACTTGCTTTTGAGATCTCATGGTATCCATTTGTTGCCTCAATAAATCCAATTCACTTTCTAACTCTGCTACCTTTTGTTGACTCTTATTATATTCAATAATAATGTCATTATATTGGCCTCTCAGAGTATCCGCTCCTTGGTCAAATCTTCAACAGTTGCTCTGGTGAATTTGGCAACATTCACGACCATATCAGCAGCTTCCAATGTTGGGGTGTCAGCAACTCTCCTCACAACCAAGTGACCACTGAAGTCAGAAGGTTCTACAACAATTGGATTTTTAGAGCCAATGGATAGGGACCAGATTGCCAATGCATCCCATTCCTCACTAAAGGCCGATCCCTTGAGTGCCAATGTAGCCTCCTCTTCAGTAGCAAGAAGTGGCTTATTAGCCCTTCTTATTGTGTCAAACACCACAACATCAGCGATATCCCATTCAGGGAGTAGCAATACTCCACTTTTTTGTACCAATTCTCGGCCCTGCTCTGGTGTTATTGCTTTGAATTTTTCTCTCATTTGTTCCCTGACCTTAGCTTGAATTACCTTCTCTGGGAGCTCTGGATGCAGAACTTCTCTCATGTGCCACCTTCTCAGCATATAATGCATATGTGCTCTCCACACAAAATCTTTAAAAGCACCGGTTTGAATAAAAGAGTCATCCATCATGAACTCTCTGCAGGCTTCTATTCTCAAGTCATCATTGCTTGTTATTCCTTTGATTTCATCTTTTCCTAACCTCAAAGAAACTGTACCTGAACCTGTTGCAATGTCAACTAGGTCCAATGGATCTCATGATGCATTTCATTCGGAGTGACAATAATGTCATCATCCTCATCACCATCACAATCAACAATCTTTACCCTTTCAACCCTCTACCTCTTTGGTGATGGTGGGCAAGCCTGTTCAGAAAAACTTGGAGGAGAATCCAAATCAACAACATTTGGTACTGACTGCCTTGAAGAAGATGGTGCAATATTTTTAGCAACATCTTCAGCCCTACTTCCCTTTCTTCTAGAAAAAACCCTTATCTTCTTTTGGGGCTGATAAGTAGGCCTCTCCTCTTCCTTTACCTCAGGGTACTCCTCGATGGTTTGTGATTTTCCCCTTTCTTCCACAACCCTTTCATCTTTCAAAACCCCAACCAAACTCTCAAAATTATCAATGGCATACATTGCCCTACTTAATTCATCTTTGGCATTAGGTATGGGATTGAAACCAGGTATTCTCTCCTCCTCCTCCATTATCATTTTAGAGTAGGTAATGTGCATTGCCTTTCTCTCCTCTTGTAATTCCAAATCAAAAATATTCCTAATGATGTCCTCAGGAAAGTAAAAATTATGTACAAAGACCCATGTTCGATGCTTTGCCTTCATTTGAGAGATAAAACCCTCAGGATCATGATTCCTGGGGCACACAATCCTTAGCCTATAAGGCCCAAGTAATATATGTAACTCCTTCCATCCTCCATTTTCGATAACAAAATCGGAAAATGTTGTATATTTAGGGAAGAAAGAACCTTTCTTTTGTTCAACTAGAAAGTGTAGTTCTTGAGTGCCTCCCAATTGCCTCATGATTTCCAAAAATATAATTCTGAGGGGCACCTCCCTTGGTAGAACCCTTGGATTAACATTGGTGCCAAAAACCCTAAAAAGTGTTGTGTTATGATAGGGGATAATGTCTCCCCAATTGTGCATTATGTTCAATTCAGGCCTCCTCTCCATCGGCCTCAAAAATTCATGAATTTCTTTTGGAATCCTTGGGGGTTCACAAACCAGAGCCTTCCTTAATTTAGATCCAAAGACATTATGGAAAGTTACATAATCAAACTTATGATCATGCATGTCAAGAATCCTATTCCAATATTAGATAGGCATTTCAATATTACCTTCCTTCTTCTTTAACTCCATATCTCTTTCAAATGCAGCCTGACCCCTATACATAAATATGTGAATTAACAGGGAAAACCACCTGAATCCAACCCAATTCTTCCCCTCCTTTAGAGCTACCAGACCAATGTGCAATTTCTCTGCTAGGTAAGTGGAAAAATCATACACCACATTGAAGCCCGAGTGCTAGAGATTTACTGCCATATACATAATATCGGTAGGCAAGGTTGTCTTTAAATTGACTCAAATAACTTGACATAAAGCACATAGAGTCTTCTTGAAATAAGTGGAGAAATAGTCCATAGGAAAAGGTTCAGGCTCATTCCTGACAATCACTACCTTCTTCTAATTTTTTCCTCTTCACGAGACAGCCAAATGAGGTATCAAAAGGGATGTTTTGAACAAACCCTTAGTATTTATGTACTCTTGTCTGAAAACCTCAAGGTTGACAGGAACCATATCTTGAATTCATTCGTGCAACTTGAAAATCTTTGAAAATCAAGGTTGCAATTTATTCTTTGGATATCTTAATCATCTACACACCATCATAAGTTCTGACAACTCGGGTCACAAGGTCATATCTCGTTGCAATATCCTCCAAAAGATCTACATCCAAGTAGACATTAGGCACCGCCAACTTACCCAGGTCTAACCTCCATGGATTACACAAAGGAACCGACAAATTCTTGTTCCCAAACCAATTGGAGAACAATTGCCACCCGGTATATGGTAACTCGACATCTTGAATTTCACACTACTTGTCTGTCAATCCTTCCAAGAGTCGAGGCTCATAGAAAAAGACCTTTCCCTCCTGCTTCTTTGTTAGTATAGGGATTTAACAAATCAATAATATCTTGGGAGAAAGACATGGTAGTGGTTTCAGAACTAGAAATTTGGGCCTTGGGTGCCATTTATACTAGACAAATGATAATTCGAGCTAGGGTTTTCTTATTTTTAGATGGAAAACAATTACAATTTTCTTCCTTTAGCCTTAAATAGAAAAATACATCATGATTCTAGAGTCTCCAAAAATTATCTAGATGAGCTCTAAAAGCAAATATATTCAAACAATTCTTCAAGAACAAAACGGGAAAAATTACTAATTGTTCAGCAAGCAACCATAAAATCTTTTGAAATTATAAGAAATGGCATACGTGCTACTTACGATTTCATTCACAAAACATCCAGGGCAGTGAAATTGAGAAATCGCAACAATGGCTTGCTTCACTCGATACCAGGTAATTCTTCCTCAATGTAGAGATACAACACGAAAATAGTAATTCGTAAATTTTAGCATTTAATTATGCAGGCAGAGTCGAACTCGACCATTACTATTCACTCATGTGAGATAAAATGGCTATAGTACAACACCAGTTTATTTCAAATACAATTCGTTGATCAAAAGTAATGTTGGCCCGAAGAATGACTCAAATTAAGTCAAAACAGTTTGAAAATGCCACATCCATTCTCCAATCACCAAATAGATAAGACATTCACCTACCCAGCTCCACATCAACACGAAATGAGCCCCACCTATGTTACCAGCACACAACATCGGCATCCACTTGTGACCAAATCGCACACCTTGAAGCATTATTGAAACTACAATTTCAATTGCGTGAGGTCAGCGAGGGACATCCATGATGTGTCAGTAATCAAATAGTTGTCAACATCAGCCTCCATCTTTGGTCAGTGAGAAAAAATGGTCCCCACCATCAAACATGATAGGTGGAAATATCTCCCATGCCTCACACCATATTTATGACATTAGCAAAAACCTTGCGAGGTCTGCGAGGAACAGTGAAGATTAAAATCACCCCATCCGATGGTCATGCAATATGCACATGAGAAAAGATTATTCATAAAGAAAGGGACTGACTAGGTGAATGGGGAAATGACCCTCAAGATCAAAAAGATTATTTATAGGTTTATTCTAAAATAATTCAATAGCCCGACACTATGAAAAAATAATACAGTCATGACGCAAAAGATCGAAAGGATGGGTAAATGGGGCAAGTAAAGTCATGACCAAAAAGGGATAAAAGACAACTTAAGTGACCAAACACCGTCAATAACAAGTCAACGCTAAAAAATAAAACCCATGACCCAACCAATTAGAGTCGAGGACAAAACATACCTACAAGGGTAAAAAATAAAAGCTCCACCAGTGGCTCTGACTGGGGATGTATGCCCCCCTATAGGCATAGAAAGATTCTAGAATCTATGGTTACGCAGACCAGACACAGATAGACCCAAAAACCAAGGACCTATCCGGACAAGACAAACAAACAAAAGAAAAAATAAATAGAATTGAACGCACCTATATACATTATTTACAAGACTGTACAATGTACATGGAAAAAGAGCTACTTCAAGAGAAGTAGTATTTCAAGAACTGTCCATGTACTAGTAGTTCTAGAACTTCACCTGCAAGTTACTGTAAAAAATATGAGTCTTCTCCATGTGTATCCATAATTATATATGGGCCTAGCCAAAGGGGATCAAATTTTCCATTCTTGCCCTTATTTTCTGATCTTGCATTCCAGAGCAACACCATTGCTCCAATGTCAAATTTTCTCTCAACTGCTCTTTTGTCATAAAAATGCTTTACTTGAAGTTGTAATTTTTCATTTCTCTTATGAGCTTCTCTTCTAGTTTCATCCAATTGATTTAATTCATCCATTCTATGTTGCATCTCATCACATATATCATCATCATATTCTTGGACAAATTCATACATCTTTATCAGGTTGTTTTGTGGGATACGTGCTTCCATCCCATAGACTAGGTTAAAAGGTGAATGACCAATTGCCTTCTTGACAGTTGTCCTATCAGCCCACAGTGCCAATTTTAATTTTGAATCCCAAGCCCTTTTGTTCTTCTCAATCATACATTTGATGATCTTCATCAAACTCTTATTATTGGACTCTGCCTGTCCATTCCCTTGGGGATGATAAGGGGAAGAATATGAAATAGTTATACCATATTGATCACAAAAATTAACAAACTCTTTAGATCTAAAATACATAGCATTGTCTAAAACAATTCTTTCAGGTACCCCAAAATGGCTCAAAATATTTTCAATCAAGAAGTCAACAACAACTTTACTTGTGGCCCTTCTGGCTTGGATTTCTTCAATCCATTTAGTAAAGTAATCAGTTGCCACCAATATCCATGCATGTCCTCCACTGGATTTTTAGGATATATTCCCTATGAATTCAATACCCCATTGCTTGAAAGGAGCTGAAACAGACACTGGTCTCAACAACAAATTGCTAGAAAACTTTAACTTTCCAGCAAACCTCTGACACGCATCACATTTTTTAACATATCTATGGGCATCCTTAAACATAGTAGGCCACCAATATCCTACTCTTAGAATTTTATGAGCCATTGTCTTAGCCATGTAATGGCCTCCACAAGCTCCTTTATGCATTTATATCAGTAGATCTTCAGCTTGGTCTCCATCCACACATTTGAGTATAATACCTTAAGAGTTCCTCCACCAAAGCTCACCCTCAATAATGACATATCTAATTTCTTGTAGTTTGAGAGTTCTTTTCTCAGTAAGGGGCATACCTTCAGGGCATTGCATTGTCTGTAAATACTCAACAATCCTCCTGTACCAACCACAAGTTTGCATATCACAGATAGGTGCAATGTTCTGTTGCTCTATATGATTTATTTGATTTACCTCTAGATTTGCCTCAGCCATTAATTTAGCTAGACCCTAGCCTCTTACAAGCTTGGTAATCTATATGTCAATGTTAAACTCTTATATTCTATTTATCCATCTGCATCTTCTTCCTGTAGTCTCTTGTTGGGTGAAAATATCTTTAACTATTGTCATTGGTACATATGCCACAATAGTTGCTCCCATTAGATAAGGTTTGAAATTCTTAATTACCTTTACTAGGGCATATGCCTACTTTTTAGATATGTCATATTTTAATTCTACAGCCTAAAATGATTTACTAAAGAATACAATTGGTTGCTCAAAGCCATCATTGTTTTTCTGCAACAACACACCAGTTATAGTGTGAAAAGAGGCAAAAGTAAACAACTGGAATGGTTTTGAATAATCGGGAGACTTGAGGACAGGGGCTTGCTTAATTGCATCTTTGATAGTCTAGAAATCCTTGGATGGTTCTCCTGTCCATATTATTTTTTCTCCCTTCTTCAGCATCTTTGATATTGGGCGGACAATCTCAACAAAATTTGTGACAAATCTTCTTAGAAAATTTATCTGTCCAAAGAAATATTGGATGCCTTTTACATTTCTTGGCTGCGTAATTCTATCAATAGTAGTCACCCTTTCAGGATCAGTCTGCACCCCATCTTTTGAAACGAGATGCCCCAACAATTTTCCTTATTTTACCCTGAAGGCACACTTCCTAGGATTTAAAGATATCCCATATTCCAGAGCTCTGATAATTTTTTTCTCTAAGTGAGGACAATGATCCTCCTCACTTTTTCTATGGGCAGTCGGATCATCTTGGTAAATGGCAAGGAACAAATCAATAAAATCAACAAAGGCTAGATCCATAGCCCTCTGAAAAGTTGCTCCAACATTTATTAATCAAAATGGAATTCTTATATACACATATGTTCCCCATGGTGTGGTGAAAGCAGTCTTGAATTGCTCAGACTCTTTAACCATTACTTGGTTGTACCCGGAGAATCCATCCATCATAGATAATAATGCACATCATGCAACCTTCTGTAACATAGCCTCCATATTAGGCAATGGGTAATTATCTTTTAAAGAAGCAACATTCAAGTTTCTAAAATCAACACATAACCTAATATCTCCATTTTTCTTTCTAATAGGTACCAAGTTAGAGACCCAAGATGAGTGTCTAATTGGTTTGATGATTCCTGCCTCCCTTAGCTTAGCAAGTTCTTCCTGCATTTTGGGTTGCAGGGTAGGGTTAATCGGTCTTTGTTTTCGCTTGGAAGGCTTCATATCAGGTTTCAATGGAATCTCATATTGGAATAAGTCCTCCCTATATGCTTTAAGGTCTTCATAGGACCAAGCAAAAACATGTCTATATTTCCTAAGCAGGGTAATCAACATGTTTCTAACATGTGGCTTCATTTTCTTTCCAACATAAACATTCTTAGGAGCACTTTCTGTTCCTAAGTTTACTTCTTCTAGATCATCCTTATGAGATGGTGTTTGCTTAGTATTTGACATATCAGGGCCATCAAATACCCTTTCAAGTGCAACAAGACCCCTAGGGATGGTGTTTATTTTGAGCTGAATCACTTCATTCCCAAACAAAGTTTCCTTCCCATCAATTTTTGTTACAAATGAGCCAAAATCAATTTCTTGGCTCTCATACTGATCCACACAATGCAAGAATTTCAATATGTCTGTGTCATCATCAAACACTTGCCAGTTACAGATATTATCAGGTATTGTAGGCTCGGTCTGTACTTCTATTTGTGAGATGCCACCAAAAGTGACATCATCCAGTTTGACAGCTATATTTGCTAACAAGTCAGCTTTAGCATTTTGTCCTCTTTCAATCCATTCTATACCAAAAGCACTAAATCCCTCAATAGTATCCCATATTGCATTTTTGTATTGCCTAAGTCTTTTATCTTTAGCTGCAAAGTGGGATTTAATCTGGGACACAACTAACTCAGAATCTCCCAAGACTTTTAATTCTTTAATACCATGCTTTGAAGCTATCTTCAGACCGAGTATGAGAGCTTCATACTCAACAACATTGTTGGTACAAGCAATTTGCAACAGGAAAGAATATTTAAATGTTTTACCTTGTGGGGAAGTAAAGAAAATTCCTGCTCCTGAGCCATCTTTGGAACAAGCTCCATCAAAATGCATTATCCATAAATCACCATTTGATGACATCTTCAGTACTTCCTTTTCAATAGGTGCAGATTGTTCTTTCTGTTTTATCTTCCTCAACTCGGGAGTTTTCTAGATCAGTTTCCACAAAGTTCTAATAGGTTCAGGTGATTCTTCCACATTTTCAATCATGTGAGGGGCTCTTTTTTCCCTATCTACCTTGACATCTTTTTGTTCAATAGAAAATGTAGCAAAAGACAAATCACGTTGTATACTCCCACCCATTGAAGCACTCCAAGGCCGGGATAAGAGCATGCCATAAGTAGGTGGAATATCCACCACTGTAACACTCATGTGTAGCTCTTTCTCAGGAAATGCTGCTAGTCTATATTGAACATTATTTATAATACCTATAACAGGTACTTCCCTAGAATCCATTGCATAGCACTTACCATATGTACTGTCCACTTTTAGTCCCATTGCATGCATTATTTTTACTAGCATCACATTGTTAGATGCTCCTGAATCGATCATGCAATTTCTCAACATTTTCCCATCAATAATCAGACTTAAGAAAAAAGGATTGACATGGTTGGGATTAGCAGTAATAGTGGTACCTAAGTATATTTGGGGACTTTCTGTGATATTTTCTTCCACACTTTTTTGCTTTTCTTGCTCCTCTTTTGATTTTACTTGATCAGAAACCACTTTACTTTTTCCACTTGTAGGAATACTATTAATAAGTGCAATAGTATTATCCTTATGTTCATCTATACACATCATTTCTAAGAAAGGAACAGTAACCCTAACTTGCAAAAGTACTTGGAACATATCTATTGAAGTGTATTTTGGTAATTCAAGAAAATTTGTGTTTTTAGAAATTACCTTTTCTTTTCCTTTGAGAGTTTCATCATTAGAAGAGGGCTGCTTGTTGTCTTTGATATTCTGGGGTACAACTTCATTCTTTGTCTTGGTCATATCAACTCTCTTTTCCCATATCCGAGGCTCCCTTATTTCCTTAGGCTTTAAAATGACATTCTTAGCCTCTAAATTGACATTTGTTTCAGTTACATCTTTTTCTTTTATGAACAGGCTGCAAGGCTTACCTGAATCACCTAGAATAGTTTTGTTTCTCAATTGTATGTTATTCCTTGCCCTTGCAACTAAGGCAATAATGTATTTTTCAATTTCTTCATCGGAAGGTCTCCTCTAAATAGTATTATCCACTTCCAGTTCATTTACAAAATAGTCATCATTGTCTCCTTCATTCGAAAACACTTGTTGATGGTGTACATCATTATGTTGTCTCTAAACATCAACATCCATGCCACAAGGCTCATCATCTGAGGTATAATCATCATAGGCCAGACTAACTGGTCCTAATAGTACATTTGTCATTGTATCCTGATCCTGGGGAGACTGAGCATCTCCCTGATCATCTTGAGATTCTACCATATTTTGTGCTACTGCACACTGTTGTGAAGAGTGAGGAATTCCTCATACTTCACACCAAGGTAAATTTTCTGTGGCATTCAAAGAATTCTTCAGTAAAGTATCAGGTGAAACTTGATTGTTTCTCTGGTTTCCTTGCAGAGGTTTTCCATTATTCCAATTGGTATTATAGGGATAATCGTGTAGCCTGGGAGACCTATCGTTTCTCTGAAAATGAGGCTTGTCATTTTTTGCTTGTTTCTGTAGTAGGGTAAGGACTTGATCTATCTTTTCATCAGCAATAGTAGGTTTACCAACCTTTTTAGTCTGATTCTTGGTGCCTTTAAAAGTTTTAGGATCTTCTCTTCTCCCCACTTTACTAGAAGCTCTTCTATTATTTTCAATGTTCACCACCATCTTGTATGCTTGCCTCAAGTTTTGAGGGTCTTTATCTCTTACACATTTTAGCATCATAAGCATTACAATACACAACTAAACATGCACTCTCATTAGGCCTCAAATATGCAGGAACTCTTGTCATAGCATTTTGGAAGTGAGCATTAAACTCAGTAACAAGTTCATTATGCCCCTTAGTAATGTTATTGAAATCATTTAATTTAAATCTGGGGTCAGTCTAATCCCCATATTGTTCCCTGAAAACTCTACAAAAGGAATCTCTAGAGTCAATACTAGCATCAGGTAACCTTCTATACCAATCCCTAGCATCTTCAACTAATGACTGCATAAAGTATTTCATTGCTACATCATCATCCCATATTTCAAAGTCTTCAACAAAGCCTTGAAAAGATTTCAAATGGTCTTCCCCACTAAAAGCATTATTACCAGTGAATTTTGGGAGATTCTTTTGTGCATTATCTGGGACTGGATTAGGATACCCCCGAATATTACCAAAACACAATTTTCTGTATCTATCAATTTGGGGTGCTCCTCCACCACGTCCACTTTTGGGGGTGCTTTGTTGCTCAATATCTTTCTTATCATCCCCCTGTTTACCCTTGTCACCACTACCTTGTTGTTTATGCTTACCAATACTTCCCTCTTCATCCTTAGAGTAAGAGTTGAAGTTCTTATGACCACCTCCACC
>VCHN02001907.1:0-19439 GCA_007115665.2 Sequoiadendron giganteum
ATGTTTGTAGCATTGACCTCCTAGAAAAAACTGGCATGGAAAAAAGGATAATTCAACTTAATGATGTTTGTATTCATAAATTTGACAATGTTAATAGGTAACCACTAGGGATGATCACATTACTTATTAAGGTCAGATCTATAGTGTTTCCTACCTCTATCTATATCATGCCAAGACCCCTTTCATACCATCTTCTCCTAGGGAGACCATGGATCCACACTATGAAAGGAGTCCCATCTACTCTCCACTGTACAATAAAATTTGAATACAACAACAATATATACATGGTTGAAGCAGATGAACGGAGTTATGAATCATATGACCATGACACTTCTAACTCTCCTAATACTTTAATTCCAAGACCAAAGGTTGAACCTATACAATTTGATGTCAACCCTAAAACTCTTTAGTTATAATTGGGGGTCATTAGATTTTACACCTCCTTTCAATAAAGCATCCAAAATATCACCCTCAAAATCCAATGAGTCATATACCAACAATTCATTCTCAAATATACAATCTCTAATGATGATTGGAGTTTTACACCTCCCTTTATAGGAGAGTACAAAATCTCACCAAAATAACCTTGTGTTTCATATGCTCAACTTGGTTCTAGGTCAACAACATTATCCCATGGTGGTGATGGGGGCTATATAACTCCCATCCCTCATTAGGGGATGATCCATAACTTTAAAGAGGATTTTTCTTCTCATAAATAAACTAATCCTTTTCAAAAGCATAAACCCCTTCATATGAATTGAAAGATTTTTATGGTATTGGATACAATCTCCCTCCTACACATGGATACAATGAACACATGAAGCAAACCAACATACCATACTATTTCAAGAAAGATCTAGGTTTACCTCCCTTATCTCCATTTTCATCTAAAGCCTTATCATTTAGTGTGTGCATGACATCTTGCACAAATAAAGGAACATCTTTTACTATTGATCAAGAGAGTATCTTACCTAGACTCCTCCGGGATTGCTTGATATCTCTCCCTCCAAGAACACAATTTTTTTTTTACAACAAGAATTCATTGTGTGCATATCATAGAGTTCATGGTCATTATACTAATGAATGTAAGGCTTTAAACAAAAAAATCCAACATCTCAAGGAGTGTGGTGCTCTTCCTTGTGTTGAAGCACCTAATTCCTCTAACTAACAACTATTTTATTTGGCTCATCCTTATCCTGCACTAAGTGGGGGTAAGGGGTTATATATCCTTTTCCTTGTATGTCACTTGTCATTGTCTCTTTTGGCTAGTTGACTGCCTTTCATGAAAATATAAGAAAAAGCTTGGGATGTGGATGAAATGCCTTAAGATGACTCACATGTGACATATTTATTTATGGTATAGCTTATTGGAAACATATGACTTGGCATAGGGCTTTCTGAATAAGCTCTCATATATTCTAATTTAAAGAAATTTCTCACAAAAATAGTGTTATAAACTGCTTTAAAGTGGGGGCATACATCGACACTCATGTTTCACTGTGCGATTTTATTTATTCTTGTGATGCATCCTTTTCTTGGTGGTTTCATTGGGCTTGATTCCCTATGAGAGCATGATATTTCTTTGACTTGTCCTCTCTTGGAGACGTTAGGCACAATGCTCCCTAAGAAGAAGACCTTACATGAACTAAACAAAATCCCTTTGAACATACCTTACACTATCTTGCAACATCTGTTATATGGCCACCTTACATAACACATCTTGCATTCCTATAGATCCATCTTGTTTGTTCATGAGCTCCAAGCATACGAAGTTTTTCTTGTCTCATGAAGCTCGAAAGTCATTTTTATGTGGCGCCTTACTAAAGTTATTAGGAGATATAACTTTGGTATGATTTGAGCGGGAAGCCTGATCCGAGGCATGACTTTCCCCATAGCCACTTGCATGTGTGTGAGTACATACCAGCCATCCGTGTATGTTTCTAACCTTTTTGGACTTCTCACCCTATGGATGACCTGATGTTTCGTGGCCCCAGAGTGAGTGCATCTTTTTATTTTTACTCATTTTTTTTTTCTTTTAGTTATTGACATTACATGTTTGTGTATCTTGTTTTACTACATATCATACACCTTTGTGCATGTCCTTTTTGTGCTTATGTTGGTTTGAATTAGGATCTTGGATCCTAGGGGCTTGACCGTTGCCTCGATCTTTGTCATCCTTTATCATCCGCATTGGTACAAATGGACCCCTCTTGAATGTCTACTTTAGTGTGAGTTTGAAGCGAGTTCATCCTCTCACTAAAGTGGGGGCTAAATGTAGTGACAAAAAAATTATCCCTTTTACTTGCTTGATTTGGGAATAATTAATGGTAAATTGAACTTAATGTCACCTTGATCTACTGTTATGAGGTGTTTTACACATCCACATTAGGTATTGGGCCCTTTTTAAGCTAAATAAACTTAACTCTGCCTTAATTTAATGTTGTAAAATGTATTTATTTACATCTTCACATTAAATTTAGGAGGCTTGTAAACTAAGTGGCCCTAATCTAGTGTTGTAATGTGTTTTACACATTCACATGGGATTTAGGGCCCTGCTAAGCTAAACAAACCTAATTTTTCCTTGATTTAGTGTTGTAAAGTGTATTTATTTACACTTTCACATTGTATTTTTGGACCTATTGCATTTATAACCTTTATATCATCATTAATAGGACCCTATGACCCTATATTATGCATCCCAAGACATACTTTGATCAAAAACTTGACAAGATCAACATATAGACTTAATTTAAACACTCCCCAACATTCTAGCTGGAAAAATAGCCCCTATGGGACCATTCGCCACCTTGGGAGAATGAGTCCCGTCCAGGTGGGAATCATTCACCTAAGATTGTGAATGAGTCCCATTTGAGCTATTTTTGAGGTTTGAGTGGGAAAAATTAGGTTTTAAGTTTAAATTTCTTTCATGTCGGCCTTGGGAAACAAATTAATGGTCATTTGAGTGGCTTGCCTATATAAACAAGCTTTCGAATCCTAATTTCATCCAAGCAACATATGCATTCTTATTATCAAGTCAAGCACTCAAAGATTAGGCATTTTAAGTCTTCACGAGATCATTTCTAAGGCATTCAAGGGCATAATTCTCCATCAATTGTTGCAGAAATTCAAGATCCATCATCATGTCAAGGATATCAAGCATCAAACATATTATTGAGCTAGTGTTGTGATGTAGCATTGAAGATCCAAGATCAAGCATTGTTCCATTCCAATTGTTAAAGATCAAGATCTTCATCATTCATGGCTATTTCATGGTAAGTTGCAGATTCACAAGACATCATTCACAAGGCATCATTCAAGGTATCATTGTTCATGTTTCATGTTTCATTTCCTTGTTTCATTGTTTCATCATTTGGTTTAATTACCTAAAAGTGGTTTGACCAAGGCAACCCCCATTCCTAACAATCAACTCTCTCTCTCTCTCTCTCTCTCTCTCTCTCTCTCTCTCTCTCTCTCTCTCTCTCTTTGTGTGATTGTAGATCTAGGTGATTTGGAGACTTGAAGATCATTAAAGATTAAGTTACAAGATTGTTGGAGTTGTCTTCCCATTGGAAATGTCATAATCTTCACTAAAAGGTCATCTACAACCTCAAAATCAGAGGTTTCAAATCTGGGAACCTAGAGGAACAGATTGAGAAGACTGAGAAGAGCAGATCCAGACTTTGAATTTCCAAAAATCCAAACTGGACTCATTCGCCACAAGTGGTGAATGAGTCCCACTGCGGGTTTTTTTGAAGATCTTTGCAGATTTGGATACCCTTTTGGCTAAATCTTACTCCTATGCAAAAATCCAAAACTGGGACTGATTCACCTAGAATAGCGAATGAGTCCCACTAGACCAAAAAATTAGGTTTTTTAGGATTTTAGAGCTCTCTTCAATCTCCTTCAAGTTTCCAGGTGCACACTTTCTATTTTACAACTTTCTATTTTACTTTGTTTGCATTTCTAAGTCATTTGGTAAAGCATTGTATCAAACTAGGTTTTGCATTTCATCTTGCATGTCATACATTTTTCCAAGCCTTAGCTTAGTTGTGAACCCCTCTTGTAATATGAAATCATATCCTAGGATACCCTATTGTTGGATCTCTTCCTTCATTCTTCATTGGGTTGATATCTCTAGGGCATCCTTGAATGTTAGTTGGAGAAAAGTGATGTTCTATGTCCTAAACCATAAGAGCATCCATTTTTCA
Source organism: Sequoiadendron giganteum (assembly GCA_007115665.2). Taxonomy (NCBI): domain Eukaryota; kingdom Viridiplantae; phylum Streptophyta; class Pinopsida; order Cupressales; family Cupressaceae; genus Sequoiadendron; species Sequoiadendron giganteum. The sequence continues at coordinate 4,209 of VCHN02001907.1, forward strand.
CCTAATCACCAAGAATTTTATATTCCAAATTGTAGTATATATTTTATATTGTATTCAATGAAATTATGCATCAGATTGAATAAATTAATATATTATTAATAATTTCATATTTTAATTGTGTTAAAGACCAGTTAAAAAGTGAATGATGTCAACAACAAAACATAAGAATGTCAAGGTTTTAGGATAATAGAGGTTTAGAAAGCCCTAGGTTGTAGACCTAACAACCCAAATTTAACCAGGGTTTTAGAAATCCCTAGGTTGCAGACTTAACAACACTAATTTAACTAGTTGAGGATACCAAGAATTTTATATTCCAAACTATAGTTGATATTTTATATTGTATTTGATATTTGATATTGTATTCCATGAAATTATGCATCAGATTGAATAAATTAACATATTATTAATAATTTCATATTTTAATTATGTTGAAGACTAGTCAAAAAGTGGACAATGTCAACAATAAAATATAAGAATGTCAGGGTTTTAGGATAATAGGGTTTTAGAAAGCCCTAGGTTGCATACCTAACAACCCTAATTTAACCATGGTTTTAGAAAGCCCTTGGTTGCAGACCTAACAATCCTAATTTAACCAGTTGAGAATACCAAGAATTTTCTATTCCAAACTTTATTTGATATTTTATATTGTATTCCATGAAATTATGCATCAAATTGAATAAATTAAAAAATTATTAATAATTTCATATTTTAATTGTGTTAAACATGTACTAAGTGATTCATCACTCAACTCAATGCTTAATAACATATTGACAATAGTAGCATATGCAACAATGAACATCAAAAATTGTTAAATGTGTATTTAGTAGTTGAAACCAGAGTTTTTCTTCAATTAATAAAATAAATAATATAGATAATTGAACACCAAGACATTACTAAATTTGAGTTTTTTATTGATTTTGAAATGAAGGAATGCATAGAGGCAATGCAAAATCTTGCTCAAAGACAACTGTGCTCAAAGTTGAGTTGGAACTTGGAAACTCATATTATCAATATCAAATCATTCTATCACCTTTTGTAGCAACTTCCACTATTCAGGTGGTGGAATTTTCATTTGTTCTAACTGATGTTGTCTGACTTGAAAATTTGTTAACAATTCATGATTGAAATTGGAACCTGACTTGAATGTTTTAGTCAAAGTTGCGTTCAAGGTTATCAATGATTTGATAGAATCCAAATAGTTCACCTCATTTGGGTTATGAGGAAACTGGTCCAAATCAATCTTCCTTGGACCCTCCATCTTCTTTTTGAAATAATCTTTTCCAATGAATCGCTCATTTGTGTCAAAATCCTCTGGAAAACCAAGCTCTATCAAGTTCCTTACCTTTTCATCTAGCTTCTTCATCGTTTTTTTGTAGCCAAATGCACAAATTTCTTTGTTTCACGCATTCTCAAAAACTTTTGAATGATAGATGACAACATCATTGAGGCAAAAATCTGATTATTAATCCCTTTTGATTTCAATTCATTGTCATTGGCTTTGTAGACTGTTTGTTGAGCTTGATTTGCAAATTTCTCTGTTTCCAACACATTTTTTGTTGTCCATTAAATATTTATTGAGCTTCTTATAATGTTATCTCATAGCATCAATCAATTGAAACAATTCACACAAATGATCAATCCTCTACATTATTTCCTCCCAAATCTTTTGTTTCATATGCCTCATTATTTCTCTACAAAAATGCAGTTAACTTATTTTGACAAGAGTTTATTTCATTTTCTACTTCTTTCAGCTCACTACCAATTTTTCACTTCTCTTTCTCCCTTTCTCCAATTTTTGTTCCCACTATTGTTTTTCTTTCCCCAGGTTTAGTCTTAATTTTTCTGAAGTGGATTTTTCCTCATCATATTTATTTTTTCTCTCATCTAATCTTTGCTTTAACTCATTCAATTCCAACACTATTTTTTTTATCCTCTTTGCTTGTTGACGTAGATGCAAATTTTTTTATTCTTTTTTCAAATTCATTGCTCTTGTTATCTACTACCTTCCTCTTTGCTTTCTCATTTGCTAGGTCCACCTATAACTTTTCTATTTGAATATGCAACCTCTCTCTCTCTCTCTCTCTCTCTCTCTCTCTCTCTCTCTCTCTCTCTCTCTCTCTCTTTAGCAATGATGTGTACACCAATTCATTATTCTTCTTTGATACATTATTTTTGTATCCAAAAAAATCCAATTGGAATTTGCTCACCTGAAATTTAGATCGATCCATCTGATTTTCTAGTTTATTTTAAACTATGGGAACAACAAACATGTACTCCATGATTTCTTTATTTGGGTCAAATATGGGTAATACCATGGTTTTTGCAGGCTTTGAAGTTACAACAAACGAACTCTCCATCAATTTCTTCCTTTATTTTTTATACAATTATGATTTATTTTTAAACTCATCATTGTAATCAAAACTTGGGGACACAGGAATAATGGAATGCTTGAATGGTGAAGGACTAGGAGTACTTGTAGTTGTTGTTGCAGCCACACTAACTGGAGGAGTTCCTGGAAATAACTACTTTGTGGTGGAACTAGTAGTTGGAATTGGACCTATCATAATCCTTGCCCTCTTCAGTATGCCTTGATCACTGGGTGTTTGTTTCGTATCTTGTATTGTTGGCCTCTTGTGTGTAATTTGTAATTGTTGCAAGGGCATGTCCTAGTTGTGATTGTATCTGACCATGAGGATTAGGATTTGAAGCTATAATAAAATGATTTTTTTCAGTTGTACTTGTATGCCCTTGGTCTATTTTATCAACTCCAAGGCCTCGTTTATCACTTGGTGTTCTATGCTCTACATCTTCTACCATCCAAGGGCCTTGTCCTTGGGACCCCAAAGGACCACCTTCATAACCCATTTTTTTGGGCTCCTAAAGTAAATACTTATTTTGTGGCCTCACTTAAACCAGATTGTATTTGTACTCTTTTTTCTTCCCTTTCATCATCTGATTCATCATCATTTTCTTCATTTTCATTGGGATGCTCTATATTGCACAACTTGCTAAACTCATAATATCTTCGTTATCTCTAAAATCTGCAAGAGTTCTTGGTTCACCTAGATCCTTCCTCATAGGCCAAAAGGTAGTAGTTTTTTATTGGGACCAATTTTTTTCTCCACATTCCTTATCTGGAGAATCCGGCATTTTTACTTTACTAGATGGTGTATCACTTTTTTCATAAAAAAATTTGTACCTCATGATTTGACTCTTTGCTCCTATCTGTTGGTGCAATGCCATAATTTTTGCTAACAATTGTTCAAAAGAAATACCTTTCTCAGTAGCACTTTTCTCCATTTCTATTTTGACCTCATCCCAAGAATCCTTATTTCTCAAGTTTTCAAGCAAGGGTTTACTTTGATGTTTAATTCTACTTGTAGCATTCCTATTGGTCACAATCCTTGATTTAATGGTGTCACATGGATCATATTGCCAGTGACAAACAATGTCAAAATTCAAAAATTCAAAAGATCATGTGCCACACTAAATGTTTTTCTCTCAAATGTGAGCCCTCCACATGAAAAAGGTAAAGATGGAAATAAGCTCTTCTTTCATTGATTGAGAAAGTATTCTTCATCAGTACTCTCCATCTTCCTTACATATTCCAATGCAAAAAACCCTTTTTGTCATATGAATTGGAAGTTTGTATGGATTTACTCTCGATAAATAAAATCTTAACACAATATATTCTTCCATTAAGTACCAATCAACCAATTGTATTTCTTTTCCTAGTTGGATGCAATTTATACAAGACATAGGCAATCTAGGCATTGGAATATTTGTAATTGCTTAATACAATGGAGCCAAAAACTAGTCTAAAAAATGATTGTAGTTCCTTCGAGAATCATGTGTCCTTATCTTAGTGGTCCAATCATATACTGGAGACATTTTTTCCTTGGGATTCGTATAGGGTTGAGTCTGAAGCTTGTTGGTTTGAAATATTTCATTAAATTTGAATAGAAAAAAGTAGCGCAAGTAGGTTGTGAACCTAAATGTCTTGGTGGAACCTCCTTTAATCATTAAAAAAAATTTATGCATGAATTCTACAATGTGCTCAAGATAGTTATATTTGAAACATTTTTCAACATAATGGATATTCCATACCATTTCAAGGTGGCTTGCACCCACTTCCAAATTGCTATCTAGTTTGAGGCAAAATGCTATCATGGAAATAGTATCTTGAATCCATGGTCTAAAAATTTCAAAATCATAAGGAGGTTTATGATTACCTTTCAATTTGTTTCTAACTTCTTTGGTATCTTGAACTATTTTATTTAGAAAATATTTTTTCTCCCTTTTGTCTACTATTTCATAACACTAGTAGAATTTGACAAATTAATGACTACGTGACTAAGAATTTTAGTCAAAACAACTAAAAATGACTAAATTCTACTATTTTTTGCAACTCAACTATAAATGAGTAAATAAATGACTAATTTGGTCATTGAATAAAAAATTATTTAGTCACAAAAATAAAAATGATGAAATAGTTAGTCACACAAATACAAATTCACTTTTGAAAAGCATAATGTTAAAATTTTAATCGCTAAAAGCAAGTGCATTTTTGTTTGAAAGGGAAAATCAAAAGATATTGAAAAATAGAAAATGTCCAAAGCTTAGGCGCCAAAGTGGGAAATGGTTTCAATTTTTTCTTCATTACACTTGCGTGATAAGGAGGTTTAGTGTAAAACTAGAATTAGTAAAACTAATCCCAGAGACATGATCTTTTGTGATTTTTTATTGTGCATGTAGGGTTGTTTTCTTGCTCCTTTAAACAATCACTCTCTTGCAGTCAATGTGATTTGTTGAAGGTTTGTAAGGAATGATTTCAATAATCTATTTATCAATTGAATGGAATTTGTTTTGATTTACAACTGATCCAAGAGCTTTTTATAAGTGTCAAATCTCATCTTTTATGTTAGCATGGCTTTTGGCAAGACATTTATCAGTTAAGTTCATTATGTTAAAATATCATCCCAGTTCATGGATTGGTATCCTGTGGTGTAGAAGAAGGTGCTTTGAAATGCTTTGATCTAAGACAAAAAGTTGATGTTGGGAGAATTAATATTGTTGCATCACCAGGAGATAATGAGCAGGTATTGGTGACATATTATACTCTAGTAAATATTTTTCTCTATGTTAGAAACTACTGAAAATATACATCTTATCATCTATTTGGTTTATTCATAAAATGATTGATAAATTTCAGGAAGTCACAACAATACGATTTGATCAAACAGAAGGATTGCATGTGGCAGTCATAACTAGTTCAAGATAGGCAAGTAAAAATTATAGGGTATCATCCAATTTTGGTTTTTTTTTCATTCATGGGTATTATATTGATAAATTTTTATACACATTTTTATCTATAATGGAAGATTCTCAGTCCATTCTTAAATGAATAAGCAATAAGTAAAAGTGAGACAACTTTTGAGATCTAGCATGTAAGGTTTCATATTGTTTAGTATTTGTGGTTTAATACTTAATTGTTGGGGCTTTTAACACTACATACACAGTATGATCACTGATTAAATCCTATTAATTTCATAGGTACAAGATTCAATATAAGCAACATAAGAGATGGATAATAGAAGAGATAATAACTACATTGGCATGTGTTCCTATGTAATATAGCTATTCTGGAGTAACATCTTTTGACTATGTAAAATTCCATTTTTTGTGAGTGATCTTGATGCATAATTAGTGTAGATATCACATTATCAATTTACAATAGCTAATGTTAACTCATTCACTTTGAAACCTGGTTAATAAACTTGCAGTTTTCTCTTTTAATAATAGTAATATAAAATTGTAAAATATTTTGCTAAAATGAGTTGTTTTAAGTGTTGAAACTGATTAGAGATAGTTTCATCATGCATTGAACAAAATAAGAACTAAAATATTACAAAAAACTGAGCATAAACACAAGAGACTAAGGCACAAACATGGTGTAAATTAATTCTGCCATATACGAGCAAAAACTATTATTTGAAAATTAAATTATAATCTTGGGCTAATTTACTTGAAATAAAATGAGCATAACTTCACAACTAAGATTGCTAGTTAATATACATGCACAATTGAATGGGGCAGTGATTCCATGGACACGCCATAAAGACTGATGTAGATGAATCTATTAAGAAATAAAATGTCACAAACAAAATTATATTGCTCATTTTCCATGACCTTATTCAAATGAAAAATGTGATCATATAAGCATGGTGCAGAAATGACACATCAGCCTCCATGCTTTCAAGATTCATGAGACACAATTTCCATGTGGTATGTATACCATCAAGATTGTATTTTATTTTTAAAAACTTGTAGATGTTGCTCAAGGGTCATTTAAAAGGCTTTCCAAAGCTTAAAATAATGGGACACAATTAACATTTTGTTTTCTCAACAATATCAACTATTTGAAGGTTGCATTAATCTAAATCAACAAAGAAAACACTCTACCATCCTTTATATTTGCGCTCTCCTCAAATTGTAATTATCAAAATTTTCTATAAAGAGGCTAACTCCAAGTAGAAGACATGAGGTTGCACTTTTAGTAGAGGATAAAGGGATAGCAATGATGTTTCCCTTACTCAAGACATTGGGAAGAGAATGAAAGACTTGGGTGTTGAAAGTGAATCCCAAGGAAAATACAAAAGGAAACCTTAATGAGTGAGCTAAGATATATTCCTAAGAGGTTTACATGAAAGTCACATAATAACTAGGAGGTAGTGAGGTTTCTATAGTTATGAATGAAAATTTAATGGTGAGCATAGGATAGTCCAAGAAAAGATAGCGAGCTTCAAGATAGGTTAAGTAAAGAAAGAGAAAGTTGCAAGTATGTGAAAGAAAAATAAAGGTTTTAAGCCCTACTCATCAATATATGGTATTCATTACAAGAAGACCATATTAGTATAGATACCAAGGAAAATAACAAAAAGCATAGTCATGAAGGGAAAAGAAGGATAGTCTGTGATAAACACATCTCAAATCATATATATTTTTACATGATGTTTTGTCATGAGTATATGATAGTGTTAAATAAACAATCACAAGGGGCTAGTTGACAATAAGCAAGATGCAGAGAGTGAAGTATCAAAGGGTTCAAATACCAAGAAGACAAGGTGAGTATGCATAGTATAATCACCTAAAATGACATGGGCTAGTTACATAGACTATCACAAGATAGCCTATAGTATGTAATAAGGATAGTCCAAATATAGATTTTTCAAATGTATAGCATTAAAATAATATAGTGAATAGAGATCACATTTTGTATAATGATTTTGAGCCATGAGATCTTTGAATGAGCAATCAAAAGGAGAAAAAATGAAAATATAGGGGTCCTTAAGTCACTATGCAAGGTTTTTCCATAAGGTGTGAAGAGGCTTCCTATTAGATGTGTGTATGTTTCAGATGTATTTGGAAGTACTAGAACGACACTTAGGACTGTCATAATATAAGAAGTATGCATTAGATAATTCTCTTTGCCAACTTTTTTGGATGATATAAAATCTTGTGAAAACCCATATCAAATCCTCATTACTGTCCTTTTGGAAGCATAGAGACAAGAGTGCCCATCCTTCATAAACCCTGAAGTCTAAGTGTTTATAAGGGTTTATCATTGGAGGCAAGTGTATAATTCTAAAAGCCTATCCAAGTAGTGTGAAATGGGATCAAGGGTAGTCATGAATAGTATAAAGGTCACCTTAAAAACTATAATGAAGATAACAAGGTGTTGTGATAGTGTCTAAAGTGAAATCATATAGAATCTTAGAGACTAGAGTATGCATAGATAAGAGTGAGTCTTGAGACTCTAATTTACATGCCAAAGATAGACAACACAATGAATTAATTTCAAACTACATTGGATAGTATACAAGCTAGTATGGTAGGTCTAATATGGGAAAGGTTGGAAGGAAAATATGGAGAAATCATGAACCATGATAGTAGAGAGTACATTTGTATGTTTGTCAAGAAATATGACAGTGTATTAAGGATAGTCCTTGATGAAGATGGCAGTCCTATGAATACATTAAAATTCAAAGGGAATTCATGTGCCAAAGGATAGCACACAACCCATAGGTTTGGAAAAAGTTATGAACATACAAGGGGTCTACAAAACCATGATAAGGAAAACAAAGGAGAGGAAAATAATAGAGAAGGTCATGAGACATGTGGTCATAAGAGATGATAGAGATTGTAGGGACAAGTCAAAGACAACCTAATAAGCATGATGACTACCCTATGACAACTCTTTATGGGTATTGAATAAGTGTGAGGATAGTCATAGAGGGTGGCAGTCAAAGCACAAGTTAAACTACAATGACAAAATCACAACTAAAATTTATGCTCTTTTTCCACCTTATATATGATAGTCTTCACAATCACAAAGGGATAGTCCTATGAAAAAAAATCAAGCTCTATGTACTAATGGTAGATAGTAGAAATATTTTATGCCAAATGGAAAGGAGAATATTGTAGACCTGTAAATGATAATATCAAAAAAATTTAAGAAAAGGATGTTTGTAGAATATTGAAAGCTAAGATGAAGGTTCGATGAGCAAGGAACAAAGGATAGTTTCTTTGATCAATAAAAGATTATGTATCAAATACCACATGACTATCACTATAAAAAGGAGAAAGAGGTATGTGCTTGATAATGGTGATGGTCATGAGAAGAAACCTTAGACAATTTAAAGATTATAAAGACTTGTAGAAGTCTTAAACAATTCAGATAAGACAGTCAAGTGGGAGATGATTAAAAATACTGCCATAAATTTTTTATTCATAACTATAGAAAGGACAATGGAAAGGAAAATTCACATGACATTTAACATAAAAAAAATATTATTGTTTACCAAGCCAACATAATATTTTTTTCATTAGAATACAATACTCCACAAAATTTTGGAAAAATGAGGCAAGCCTTTATCTTTATGCTTTTCAAATATTTCTTAAGCTCTTTCTTCAATCTGGTTATTTGTATAAATTGAGTGTTTGGGCACCCTGCAATCTTACCCATGTATAAATTATTGCTTATGTGTTGCAGTAAAGGTGATAGCTCTTCCTTACCTAGCACAGGTGGCTCTTCAACCTCATGATTGTCTTCAGAGGAGCTTCTAATTTGGTAACTCTCTCTCTCTAGTTAATTTTTTTATTGAATTATTTTATAGATTGAAAGTTTCTTGTTGTTTATCATGAATTTTTTCTTCTTCTTCAACCTATACTTCAAGTGCACCTAGCAAAAATAAATCTATGTACGTTTGTGAAATTAATTTAGTTTTGTTTTCTACATCTCAACTTTGTAGATTTATAGTATGAAGAAACATGATTTCTAATAACTTCTAATGCTTTTGAATTTTTATTTTCCATCAAAAACTATGCAGTAGTAAAGATAATCCCTTCTTGTGCCTACTTGAAAAATCAAATGACTAAGTTGAAGGACATGCTATTACATTATAATTGATGGTTTTCACATCCCTTTTTTTAAGCTTTCCTAGCCTAGAATATATCATCATGAGATAATTTTGTCCCTGAATAAGGTTGTTCCAAAAGACCAAACCACCATCTTTATTGAGATACTTACTTTATTGTATGGTTCAGAACACATCACTGTAGGGAATTTGAGTTCTAAAATTATAAAATACCTCTCGAGAGGATTGTTTAAGTTCAGCTGTCATAAAAGGATAGATCACACAGTTATAGAGACATGAATTTCTTTTAGGATAACTTCTTAATTTTGGTTCTTGTAAAAGATTAGGTTACATAGTTATAAAGACATGAATTTATTTAAGAATATTATTTAAGCTTATTTTTCATTAAAAAGAATAGATCAACTTGACAACAAAACAAACAATCGGTTTTCATGAATGTAATATTTATCATTTGTAAGTTGTAGCAAGTTTTAGAGGAACTTTAAGGCATCTAAATACATCATAGATAAATATTGCATTTGTATTTTTACATATTCAATTGGTTAGTTATGTTGTTTGAACTAGTTTTGGCCAATTAAATGTTAGTCAATAAGCACAATTCAACAAGAGTATGGTTTGTTGTTGCATTGTTATAAGCAATAGAAAGATGTTCAAATTTGTAGATTGATCATAAGCATTGCTTCATTGGCCTTGGCCACAAAGTAGAGGGGTGTAGGAAATAAAAATGTGAGAGGATTGCCTCTAACATAAGGTTATAGTAAGTACTCACCTAGGTGTGATATGATAGGTGATATTAAGGTATATAAAGAATGGCCAATGGCACTAAAAAGTAGTACAGTACTGAAAATGTACACGTTGAGAATGCCTACTACATGTCCAGTATAGTAATATGAAGCTCAAGAAGAACAAGAGCATATCACAGTGACAAACATTAAAGAATAAAAAATATTAAGTAGCAAATACAATGTATGTTCATTGAAAGCTATGTCAAGCAATTGCTTTGTAGCACCCCTCCATTTTTTGCTCTTTGGATCAGATAGTGTTCTACTCTGTTATGCTTTGTTTTATGTTAGTACCTTGACTATAATATACTATGATGCTTGGTTATTATTTGATCGCTAACTTTAGAGCGATGTGGATTTTATGTTAATGATGTGATGGTACTTTATTCAGATGTTATTATTATGACATGCTTTGGATTAGCATAGTGGTTATTTGAATTAGTATTGTTATATGCTCTTGAGTAGATTATTTATGTTATATTCATCAGTTTTGTGACATTGTATTGCTGAAGGGGATGAAATTGCACCACTCGCTCGTGAGCGCCCTACGATTCCGCGATTCTCTCTTCACAGTGTGTTTTATTATGATATATATGCATGTCGATATATGCTTTGATTGTAGGTTTTCAGGTACATGACATCGACTCCACTTGCCTTCATAGGTTTGAGCGTGTCCATTTCCCAACAATAATGTTGATTGGGAGATAGTAGCTAGGTTTCTCGTGTCTAGCCAATACCCTAGTCAAAGTGTGTCATTGGTTTAGTTGGCTTTGTTTGTTATAATGTTGTTCAATTTTGCCCTGATATTATTTATGTTGCTAATTTTGTAAAAGGTAAATAAAGGATTTAAATATTTTAGTTGATTATTTAATTAATCTAGTTTATTATGTTAGAAGATGGTAATTAATTAATTAATTAAATTAGTTGAATTAAGTATAAAGTAGAAATGCTAAGTATTTTAGAAATTAATAAATGTTTTAATTTCTAGAAATATCTTGAGAATTTGGTGCAATTTTATTTTAAAAGATATTTTGTTTTCAACATGTGTTAGAAAAATTAATGATGTTTGTTGGGAAAAATATATTAACCAAGAAATTAATGGTTGTAATGGGAAGAGGTGAGAAGCTTCTTAACGAAAGGGAGGAGAGGATATTTTGTGGGGAAAGGTGGTTTTAAAATTAAGTTTTTTTATTGCATTTGGGTGGTTGAAATTTTGGGAAAAATATAGTCTCGAGAAAGTTCTTTGTGTTCTGGAATTTTGTTCATTCTGGAGGAAGCTCTGGTTGATCTGGAAGAATTTTGGTTCTATGGAAGAGGCTCTATGTCAATTCACATCTTCTCAGGCATTGGATTTTAGGTTCCTCTATTATTCTAGTTAATTTCATTTCAGAAAAGTTTCTTAGATTAGATTACTGTCTGGAAAAAGATTGTCTGTGCAAATTATAAAGCTTTTGAGTTTTGTTAAAATTGAAAATGTCATGTGTGAAATCTTTTGTAAAAATGAAATTTTGTGTAGAATTAAAATCTTTTGTTTTAACTATTGCAAGTTTTAAATTGGGATTGTTGTAGACAATGAAGAACCCAGAATAAAATATTAGGGATCTGGAAAAATCTCTATCGGGAAGAAATTTAACTCTCTGTAGAAATTCTTCTGTAGAAATAAACCTCACAAAAAAATTGGGTAAAAGTTTTATGTAGAGAAATATAGCTCCATTTTTCTATTGGAATTGTTTTTTGTAGATAATGATTGCTTCCTATTGAATTAGTTTGTTTGAGGAAAATTTAGAAAAACCCTGTGTTGAAAATTGCTTCTCTCTATAAAATTTGGGTATTCTCCTGTAGATGGTCATTTTTGAAAATTTATTGCCCGACTAAGGCATTCGTTTTATTAAATTTGTATATATATATAAATATATACATATATACATATATATTGAAGATATATATACATACACATATATATTTATATATATATTATATGAATCTATATATTGAAGATATATATACATACACATATATATTTATATATATTATATAGATTCATATATATTTATACTCCTGTAAATGAAAATTTCTTGTTTCTTGAAATTATGGACCAAATTATTTGTATGTGATTCAATGAATCACTGGTTTTATGGCTTGAGGTTTTTATTTATTAATATGTATGTGGGGGAGGGTGTGTGGAGGTATTACCTCCACCACCGCCCCACAAGGGTACGACCTTGTGGAGGTAATACCTCCACAACCTTGCATACTCCCTACCCGGTCGTACCATTAATAAGGGGAGGTTCGGTTGTGGTAACACAACCGCCCCTCCCCATATTAATATGTGTTTGTAACTTTTTTTAATGTGAACCCTTGCTTGTTTCGTCCATCGTACGATTTGTTATTTTGATGGTTTTAATTATAAATTATATGGATATTATATATATAATGTGTATATATATATTTTTTTGTATTGGAATTCTATGTATAATTTGGATATATACATTTAAATAATGTAGATATATATATATATATATATAAATATATATAATTATGTATATATACATATATGTATATATATATATATATATTTAAATGATTTTATTTATTAGGTGCATGCAGTTGATGCACAGTTAGAAGTTTTGTAAAATGATATGTTTTGGAAAATGAAGAAATTTTATATTTTGTTAAAAGTAGTTGAGGAATTGAAGTTACAGATAAAATTAGATTTTCATTCTTTGTTTGAAAAAGGTTTTTATTTAATTAATTTATTTGGGCGATTACTTTACTGTAAATTACTGAAGGGGAAATTAGATTTAGTATATTCAAAGATTAGTTTTATTTCCTATTTTATTGCCCTTTGTATGTAATTATTTTATTCTCATCTTGGGGTAATTTGTTTAGTGGTGTTAGTAATACTTCTAGATGTGGGGATTTAGTTGGGGGTTGTTGTAATTCCATTGTCAGCCCTTTTATTACCCTTGGGTAGTGCGTATTTTCGTTTCCAGTAAATCACCCGGTTTCCACGAACGGGGATGTGATGTCTTCATGTTTTGGATGGGGATTGAATATCCGTAGTGTGCACTAGTTACCTTTGGGTTATGGATTTGTTCTACGTGTTGTCAGTAGGAGAGTGACTCTCAATGGGGGTCGGGGTCTGGGAATATTTTTCAGGGTAACCCATGCAACTTTGTGGTGACGCTCCTCCTATGTCAACAATATGTTTGGTTCAGTAAATCAATTGATTAGTTAACTCTAGAAGCAAGGTAACCAATGTGTGTTAGTGTTGTAATTATGTTTGTTTTGTTCAATTTTGTGTTAGCCTATGTCTAGAGGTAGTAGGTCTTGTCTAGGAATCTTGGTTACTATCTCCTAGCATGGGGGGTGAGCCTTCAGGTACCACTTGGTTGGGAGGAACGTACACCTTACTCTGTTGGGTCCCCTTTCTTTTGATCATGATGGCGAGGTCTTCCAGTTGGAGAGCTCGTGGATACTAGTTGATATGTTCCTTTCATTTCATGTATTGTATCAGTTGACACTTGTATTTATATTACTCCTCAATTGTGTTCGAGGAGGACTTTTGTAATCTGTAACACTTATGTATCATCTTCCTCATTTTGGGAATGAGTATTGTAAACTATGTTTGAAATTAATGTAATCTTTGGATCTTTATGTATTTCTATCCTATGTGATGTAATTTTAATGCTTTGAATGTATGTACTTTAAATTCAAGTGTAATTAATTTTATGCTATGAATGAGTTAATGTTTATATTATGGGATTCAGATGTAACCTTAGTCGTGTACCTTAGAGGATGTTTGTGATAGTGTAGTGCACCTTTCATGTTGTTATTGCACTTTAGAAGAAAAAAAATTGTACGCTTTTGTAGTCATAGCATCTTCCTCTAGGGTTACGTGGCGGGGCATTACATGCTTTCTTGATGTTTAAAGTCAAGATAAAATTTATTATGGTTATTACTTAAGGGTGTTTTGTCTTGTAAAAGATTTTGCTTGATATAGCTTTTATGACATTAAAATGATTCCTTCATTCTCAATTGCAAACTTCACTCTCTGATACCTTGGTGTTCAACTTGAGGAATTGGTACATATTTGTGAATACAAGGAGGCATCAAAGAGAATTTCATGAAATTCACATCTTTGATCAAATAGACATAAGTTGTTGGCATAAATTACCAATTAGTCAAATATAGTTTAAGGTAGTCCCTCGACACTATGCATCTGTGTTAATCCTTCCAACCTTCCCCGCTCTCCCACAGACACTTCAAGAAGTGTCTGCGGGAGAGCGAGGAAGGGTTTCTCCTCAACATACGATTAGTCAAATATAGTTTAAGGTAGTCCCTCAACACTATGCATCTGTGTTAATCCTCCCAACCTTCCTCATTCTCCCAAAGACACTTCGAGAAGTGTCTGCAGGAGAGCGAGGAAGGGTTTCTCCTCCCCACTCCAAGGAGTAGAGACTCCAAGGGTTTTACATTAGTTGTTAACTGAACTAGATTGGATTGAATTTTTGACTTAGGGTTGATGTAATTATAGGTGGATATGACACTGAATTGAAAGTAGCAAGATCTTATGATAAGGCTACTCTCAAGTATTGGGGTGACAAAAGCACAAAAAAAATTCTTGTAAGAATTTTACATTGGGTATTGCATATAACACTATTTATTATTCTAGATTACACAGACATCTACCTTTACATAATACTGTTAAAATGGCATGTTTTATGTAGATACAGGAATATAAAGAAGATCTTGAAGTCATGAAATAAATGACCATCGTAGACTATATTAATTATCTCAAAAGGTATCAGAATTCTTTCCATTGAAGTCTTTTAGATTAAAATTATGGCAATGGAGCTTTTGTTTCTGGAACTAACAGTACATATATGCATTTCTATTAGAATAAGAAAGGGTACACTAGTATAGAAAACTTAAAATTTTAAATACATGAAGAGTTTCCCTAGCTTGAATTTATTCATATTCAAATGAACCATCAAAAAATTCATACACAG
>VCHN02002205.1:0-18125 GCA_007115665.2 Sequoiadendron giganteum
TTCGGTCTCTCTCTCTCTCTCTCTCTCTCTCTCTCTCTCTCTCTCTCTCTCTCTCTCAAGTCCCTACCACTCCCTCTCTCTCCCCATCTCCATCTTAGGTCTCTCTCCCTCCCTCTCTCCCTCTCAAGTCCCTCTCCCTCCCTCTCTCTCTCTCTCAGGTCTCTCCCACTCCCTCTCTTCTCTCATGTCTCTCTCACTCTCTCTTTTACTCACACTCTCCATCTCCCTCTCAGGTCTCTTTCTCTTTCTCAAGTCTCTCTCTCACACACACACTATCTCTCTCTCTCTCTTCATCTCCCTCTCAAGTTTCTCTCTCCCACTCTCTCTCCCTCTCTCCTTCCCTCTCTCCATCTCAAGTCTCTCTCTCTCTCACTCTTAGGTCCCTCCCACTCCCTCTCCCTCTCTCCCCCACTCTCCATATCCCTCTCTCCCTCTCTTTGAAGTCTCTATCTCTCTTAGGTCCCTCTTACTACCTCTCAAGTATCTCTCTCTCAGGTCTCTCCCATACTCTCTCCTCTCCTCTCTCTCTTTCACTCACACTCTCAAGTCTCTTTATCTCCCTCTCTCCCTCTCAAGTCTCTCTCTCTCCCTCTTTATCTCTCTCTCTCCCACTCCATCTTGCTCTCTCTCTCGCTCTCTCTTAGGTATATCTCCCACTCCCTCTCTCTCTCTTAGTTTTATCCTTCCCACCACAATTTGATCTCTCTCTCCCTCTCTCCCCCTCTATCCCTTTCAAGTCTCTTTCTCTCTCTCCCTCCCTCTCTCCCTTTATCTCACCTCCCTTTGAAGTATCTTTCCCTCCTAACTCTCTCTCTCTCTTAGGTCTCTCCCACTCCCTCTCTCCCTCTTAGGTATCTCTCTCAGGTCTCTCCAACTCACTCTCTCCCACTCCCTCTCTCTCTCTCTTACTCTCTCTTAGGTCTCTCAAACTCCCTCTCTCTCCTCTCGTGTCTCTCTATCTCTCTTACTCACACTCACACTCTCCATCTCCCTCTTAGGTATCCCTCTCCCTCTCTCTCTCACACACACACACACTCTATCTCTCTTTCTATCTTCATCTCCCTCTCGGGTCTCTCCCTCTCTCCCTCTCTCCCTCTCAAGTCTCTCTCTCCCTCCCTCTATCTTTCTCTCCCTCTCAAGTATCTATCACCCTCCCTCTATCTCTATCTCTTTCTCTCCCTCTCCATCTCCCTCTCTCCCTCTCTCTCCCCTTCCCTTTGAAGTCTCTCTCCCTCAAGTCTCTCCCTCTCTCTCTTGGGTCTCTCCAACTCCCTCTCTCCCTCTTAGGTCTCTCTCTCAGGTCTCACCCACTCCCTCTCTCTCTCTCTCTCCCTCTCTCTCACCCCCTCCCCCTTCTCTCTCTCTTTTGTCCCTCCCACTCCCTATCCCTCTCCCTCTCCCTCTCCCTCTCTCTCCCTCTTAATTCTCCCACTTTCCCTCTCTCACTCACTCACTTTCCACCTCCCTCTTAGGTCTATCTCTTAGGTATCTCCTTCCCACCCTAACTATATAACTATCTCTCGAGTATCTCCTTCCCACCCTAACTAGATAACTCTCTCTCCCCTCTCTCCATCCCTCCCTCCCTCTCAAGTCTATCTCCCTCTCCCTCTCTACCTCTCAAGTATCCCTCCCTCCCTCCCTCTATCTCTCTCCCTCAAAGGTAGCTTGAGATGGGAGGAGAAAGAGAGTGGGAGAGAGAGACCTAAGAGGGAGATGAAGAGATAGAGAGATAGAGTGTGTGTGTTAATGAGAGAGAGAGAGAGAATTAAGAGATAGTGGGAGAGAGAGACCTAAGAGGGAGATGGAGAGTGTGAATAAGAGAGAGAGGGTGAGAGAGATATAATAGAGAAGATAGAGAGGGAGTGGGAGAGAAAGAGAGAGAGGAAGAGGAAGAGAGAGAATTAATAAGGAGAAAGACTTCCAAGGGAGGGGAGAGAGAGGGAGAGAGGGAGATTTAGAGTGAGAGGGATATGGAGAGGGAGGGAGTGGGAGGGACCTGGGAGAGATACTTGAGAGGGAGATAGGAGAAAGAGACCTAAGATGATGGAGAGAGAGAAAGAGAGACTTCATAGAGATGGAGAGAGAGAGGGAGATGGAGAGGGAGTGGTAGGGAATAGAGAGAGAGACCTAAGAGGGATATGGAGAGTGAGAGAGAGAGAGAGAGATGGAGGAAGAGAGATACTTGAGAGGGAGAGAGGGAGATAGAGGGAAGGTGAGGGAGAGAGGCTTGAGAGGGAGAGAGGGAGGAAGAGAGTGGGAGAGAGAGACCTAAGAGGGAGAGAGTGTGAGTTTGAGTGAGACATTAAGAGAGAGAGAGAGAGAGAGAGAGAGGGAGTGGGAGAGACTTGAGAGAGACCTAAGAGGGAGAGAGGCTCAAGAGGAAGTAAGATTTCAAAGGGAGAGAGAGAGAGAGGGAGGGGGAGGGAGTGGGAGTGGGAGGGACCTGAGAGAGAGAGGGAGTGAGAGAGAAGGAAGGAAGGATGGAGAGATATATAGAGAGATAGGTCTAGAGCTCAAGGAGAGAGAGTGAGAAAGATAGGTATAAAGAGGGACAAAGAGAGGAGAGAGGGAGGGATGGGTTTAGAGCTTAAGGGGAGACATAGTGATATATAGAGAGGTAGAGAAAGGGACAAAGGGATATGATGATTTATGAATATTTTTTCATCTCCTTTCTACAAAAAATATAAATATTTCATTATTCATCACTTTTTTTAATGTTTCAAGTATTTTGAGATGAGTGTTACAAAAAAATCATGAAAAACGACTTTGCATGTGAAAGTAGTGAGCATTTGATGTTTCAAAAATGAAATATGAAGTTCAAATGATTATCAATATTTTTTGTGTACAATATATAAACACCACATAGTCTATTGTATAAAGCTTTCAATCACCTTTCCAATGCCTATAAAAAGTTGAAATTTCAATAAGAAATGCAAAAGTTATGCCCATTTTACTAAAGAGGGTTTTTAAGGTCTTCTAAATGGATATCCGTTTTGTTTTTCAAAAAAATGGTTTCCCGCTTTTCAAAAGGATATTATTTTTGAAAAAAAAAAATGGATATTCGTTTTGAAACGAATATCCGTTTCAAAACGGATATTGTACCCAACCCATACAAAAAGTTAGCATTTTTGTTTCGCGATTTCGACAAGTTGAAAACGTGTTTTTTTCCTCATTGCCACTTTCTAGACCCCTTCTATCTTGCAGATGCTCTGCTTCATGATATTATATAAAAAATGGGTAAAATGTAAACACCTAAAATATGACCTTATCCAACCATGCCTAATTTTAGCCTATCCTAAGCCATTAATTAAATAAATATCTATTATTTGTTCAATTATTCACATCCTTGTCATAATCCTTTTAATTAAATAAATATTTATCATTTATTTAATTAATATCCCTTCACATGATTTCATTCATTAAATAAATACTTTATTTATTTAATTAATTACCCATTATCCTCTGTTATTGTACATTCAATCATAGTCTTTCAGAATTTTTACATGGATCATAATCTAAATTTGTCCTCATGTGAAAAATGTTCCCTTCACATGTATAACTAACTTTTTTCTCTAGATTCATTGAGCCTTGACACTTACTCAAAATTCAAACTAACTTTTTATCTTGTCCATTCATCTCATTTAACCTCTTAATCCTTACCATTTTCATAAGGATTTTTGTCCTTATCTCAATCCTACACATAGATTCTAACTACCATTTGATATTTTTGATATGATTGTATCCTTGATCCAAACCCTAATCCTCCTTCAATCTTATCCATCCATCATCAATCATATAGAGCCATTAAATTTTCTTCTTTAAGACTCTATATCTAGAGCCTATCATCCTTCATTTTTCACCCAATAATATATTGAATGGTTACAACTACATGCTGTAATTTTGATCACTATCACTATCAACTCATATCAAGGTTATGGTAGAGCATTGATAAATCCACATATCAACATCAAGAGCAAATCTAATGGAATAAGGTTGCACTCCATTTCCACTCATCAAGGAGAGAATAAAATATTATAGGTGAAGATATTGTGTTTGTGTATTTTTTTTATCTTCCTTTATTTTCCTTCAATATTTTGCAACCCTCTTCAGTATGTATATATACTCCTATAATACCTCCCTATTCATACTTAATGCATTGTGACCACACCGAAAATGCATGCCATAAATTGTTGATGGTTTTAGTTTCTTGGGTTTTAATTTTACTTTGATGATTTTATTTTTCATTTTTCAAACTCAACTTTACCCATGTAGCTATTGCTAGGATGTCTATACCAAAGATCCAAATACCTTCAATTTTGGGTTGCTTCCTATTTTTACTTTTTTTCTCAACTCATTTGCCTAATCTAGGTTTTCCCATCTATGAAGACAAAGATAAATAATATTCTTACTAAACTTGATTGAAACAAAAAATTATCCTAATCTAATCATAGCATGCTCTAGAACCTAGAGCTTTGATACCACAATGTAATAACCTATTTTTTTATCTGACATAATACAAAATAATATGTTTAAATGAGGGGGAGATAAAAATTTCCTTGAATTTTATTGATATATTACTCATCATAAAAATAAATAAAATAGATAATACTAATTAAAAAATATTCATACATTATAAGAACCAACCAAACAATTTAAAATAATTATCAAATCACTTAATGTATTGATAACTAGACAAAATTTACAACTCATCACTATATTCACTATGAAAAGTGTAAATAAAATTACATAAATTATCTTCGATCACATATAAATTTACAATATATAATATATTAGAATTGAATTGATTACATTTAAATTTGAATAATATAACACTGAAATCTTGAAAGATATGAAGGAATGAAGCACACAATATAAGTTGTTGGAGAGTAATACAGAGAAGCATCATCGAGGTGCTTTTCCGCCCAACTGCAAAGCCAAATTTTTATGTTGTCTTCTACTTAGAGAAGCCTAGCCTTTCATGAAGTTCGTCTAGGAATCTAAATTCAAAGAGCATAAAGCAATCTAGTGCAACATGTGTCCTAGACATCAAAGCATTCATATACTAATTCTCATGTAAATCTAACTAAATACATATGTCCATATAAGAACATGATATGGTAGAGAATACAAATAATACAAACAAACATGTATTGGTTGAGCTTTGTCTAAAGTGTTTCTATGTTATACTATCCCACATAGAAGTTGTAGGCTAACTTACCCACTATTCTCTATTATTCATATTCAACACATGTTCACTCTTTCACATTCCCAATTAAAATATTCCACAGAAATAAAGCTATAAGAAGTCAGAAAAATCAATATGGTAACTTTGATGAAATAACTATGATTACCTAGTTGATTCATTAGATGAAATAACTATGATTAACTAATTCTTCCTCTAATCCCATTACAAGATTGAAATACTAACCAATTGAGCGTTCCTAGAATTATCCACTCTATATTTCCAAAGGTATTTTCCTTCTAATAAAGCAAGGTAATAACATCTACAACATTTTTCTTCTCCTTTGAGCTAATCAAAATTGGTTAAGAATGCTAACTTTTATATAGTTAAAAACCAAATATAAAGATCAATTTAAGATACCTAGTGTAACGATCTACCTATTCAATTAAGATTAATAATTCACAAATAGAAGGTATTGTTTCTACAATATCTCTTTAGTTTATTCAATTCACAAGTCCTTGATTGATGGTAATGTTTCACATATTATTCATCAATATACGCAACACGAGTTTTATGACATATACTTTGTGTACCTATGAGGGTTATATATCTTGTTTATTTATTGCTTTATTTATGCTTACAAGACCCTTTTAAATTCTTCATTAGAACCTACAGTAATAACATATCATGCTAAAGAAGATATAATATAATTAAATCAATCTAAATGGGTTCCATGACAACATCACAAGGATAGTGGCAATAGAAAAACTAACCATATGTATTTTTATTGAATATATACTCCTTGAGGGAATTGACAAACATGCTCTAAGAGAAATCAAGTACTAATAAACTTTATTAGGTTACTCAATTTTATGTCATAGAGACCTTGAGATATTTTGGTTATATATTTATCCATTTTGATGTATTATTGTCAATCTTACCAAGGCACATGATATACCCTTTTCATATATCTATTTTTACATCAAGTATAGTCTCATATGATATAACTGAAACATAACAATTTCACAAAATAAATAATATTCACCAAGGATAGTAAATATGTAAACTATTAATTTTTATCATCCTTTCTCTATAATACACCAATTTTATTATACATAATGACTTAAAGAAGTGTATAAGTAGAATTTGTAACTAACTTATTAGGTCTAAATAGAAGGTAAAAATCATGGTCAAGGTAACTAGTTTTCTAACTTAAATTTTACTTGAAGTAAATGTCCATACGATTGTCTTTATAAGTATTTAAGGTCCTCAAATAATATAATAAAATCACAATTGAAAGCAATAGTTTTGAGAAACATAAAGGTCTTTTGGTACTATAAACTAAAAAAGATTTGAAGATACTTAAACTACTACAACAACCTACAATCAACAAGCATGGTGGATTGAAGGGTTTCAAGAGTAGAAGCTATGAAATATTACATGAATCAAAATTCCATTCATGATGTCATGCAATCCCTAATTTAGGGATTTTATAGGTTAGTATTCCAACAAAAAATTTGATGCCTTTGAGCATTATAGAAATGTATTATGAAAAGAATAATGGTATTTCTAGTTTTGAAAAGGATTGTTGCAAATCAAGAATCACTATTAACCAACTTCCATATTCTTGGCCCATGAAAAATATGAATACTTGGAACAAAAACATAGTCTATGAATTTGTAATGCAAGGGTAGCCTAGCCAATTATTTGATGTTTGGATACATAAATTAACTCACATTACATGAGTAATTTATGTGAAAAATATTAGTTTGGAATTAAAAGAACATAAATTTATAAAGAATGTGAACATTCATAAAATAAAGTGGAAATGGGGCCATTAATTATAGTTATTTCAAATTGTTTCTATTTATAATAATTCTTCATAAAACAGATATTAGTTTCTAGAAATCAAACACTCTAATCTTAATATGTATCCCAAAGTAACAGAAAGATGAATCAATCATTGTTCAAGTAAATTTTAAATACTTTTAGCTTGACAAAAACTTCTCAAAT
Organism: Sequoiadendron giganteum; assembly: GCA_007115665.2. Lineage (NCBI taxonomy): Eukaryota > Viridiplantae > Streptophyta > Pinopsida > Cupressales > Cupressaceae > Sequoiadendron > Sequoiadendron giganteum. The sequence goes on from VCHN02002205.1 coordinate 7,196, forward strand.
TGAGATGGAGAATATCATTATCTAATGGTTTTATTTCTAAGTGTTCATAGGATAAAATCTAGAAACCATGACAGATTGATTTCTTAAGATATAGAAACAATCTAAATTAATTTGTGCCTATTTATTTACATTTACTTAATCAATCTAAATTACACATAAAGAAAACCATAGATATTTTCGCTTAGATGCTACATAGAAAATATTTTGTCTCTTGTCTTCCAATAACTAATAGGAGAACATCTGTGAAAAGGAAGAACATGGAATAGGAATCTTCATCCTTTTGAAACTATAAGTTTGCCTATTTATTGCATTACACTATGTATTTGTGAATGCTACATACTTACACATTAACATGTAGCTCAAAGTTGGGGTAAAATAAAATGGTGAAAAATATATCCTCAATTCATTTCCCCATTTGGTTATGTGAGTAGATCTGGGTAATGTCTTAATACATTTATAGCTACAAATTATGTATTTTTGCATAGTTGTGCCCACATACATATCTCTATGCTTATATGCATCCAATCTGAATAGGTTTATTTTCCTAATTCAAATCATTATTTAAAACATAATCTATAGTCTAATCCCACAAAACACTAATCCAACATTTTTCCCACTATTCCCATTTTACACTTTGTGCCTACACTAACTATGCACAAATCTTCAAAATTTGGTATTATCTTTATGTATAAAATTGTATTGATTTTGATCACTCTAGAGATCTCAAAAATTATTGACATCACCACTTTATCACATATCGGTAAAAACAATGCACCTTTCTAAACAAAGACATTCAAGAACAATCATGTGCATTTACACATCCTAGTGCATGTGAATCGTCTAGCAATCATGTGCATGTCTAATGCATGTGGTGTGTCAAGATATTTTTAAATACTACCAACTTTACCAAAAAAAAACTCTTAAAATGAGATGGAGAATATCACTATCTAATAGTTTTCTTTCTAAGTGTCTATAAAACAAAATCTCAAAGTAATCAAAGATCGAGTTTGTGAATATAGAACAAGTTTGTAGCTAGAGGATAGATCCAAAATAGAAAAGTTAGCCTAGTACAAAGCGGGGAAGAATATTTAGTAATGGTTTGTACATGAGATTGTTTAGGGTGGTGCATGAGTCCACCGAGTTCGATTTTATGGTCTAGTAATGTTCCGTATATAGAAATCTAATTAAGGAAGGAATGGTGATCTAGTTCGATTTTATGAGTCTTTTATACAAGTAGTACCGAGTTTAGACTGGAATTGGCCAAATAAGTAATAGGCGCCTGCAATTTTGCAATTGTTTAACGAAGAGGGAAGGAGATTCTACTTATGTCAATTCCACCATACCTTTGTCACAATTGTGGACGTAACTTCGGCGGGTATGAGAGGAATGCGATGGGAATAAGATTGGAAAGCATGACCGAAGACGAAATCGCAAGCGAATGGCTCAAGACAAAGACGGAGGTGAGTGTGATCTGTATATAGCTCAAGACGATCTTTCATTCCTTGTCAATAACCACCAACAAGTAGCAGGGAAGGACAAGAAGAAGAATTCCGGGAAAAGGACATGAAGTTTTGCAGGGTGACGTTCTGAATTCAGAGGATTTGAAGACAGAGACAGGAAAAGGGTAGGCCGTCCGAGTAATCTCCCGTTATGTATATATATATGGTGCAGTTGGTGAGAAAGGAAAACATCATAGGAAGAGTGAAGGAGTTTTATTTTGTTGTAGATACTAGAGCTTAGTCGGATTGCAATGGAACGGTTGAGGTGTGGGAAGCTGGTCTTGATCTCCTTAATAATGTGCATGATATCATGTTCGTGTGGGAGAGTTGCTTGGACGAAAACAGGTGAAAATCTGGGGGTGACGAGGGTGGAATTGAGTCGCAGAGAGGCAGAGTCAAGCTTTAGTGAGCGATTGAAGAGCGCTGTAGTCCGAAGCAAGAGGCGATCACAGAAAATAGACGCAATTGTGAAGAGAGCAATGAGCAGATCCTCAGCCAAGCAGCTAGATGCTGAAACGCCCGTTCAGGTGGGAGATGGAGAATTTCTGATGAAAGTGGGAATGGGAAGCCCTTCGGTGAGCTTCGAGGCAATCGTGGACACGGGGAGTGATCTGATATGGACTCAGTGCATGCCTTGCATTCAGTGCTACAAACAACCCTCGCCCATCTTCGATCCTTCCAAATCCTCCACGTACAGCAAAGTTCCCTGCGACTCCGATCTCTGCAATGCATTGCAGCTCAAATTCTGCTCTCCCGATTGCACATACTATTATCTCTATGGCGATATGTCCTCCACCAGCGGTGTGCTCTCCTACGAAACACTCACCATCGGTAATGCCACCCGCGTTCCTCACATCGCCTTTGGATGCGGAAACGACAATCAAGGCGAAGGCTTCCAGCAGGGCGGCGGCCTGGTGGGGTTGGGACGGGGTCCTCTCTCGCTCATCTCGCAGCTCGGTTCCTTCGTCGACAGCAAATTCTCTTACTGTCTCCTCCCCATCACCGACACCCCCTCAAAAACCAGCCCTCTCTTCTTCGGCCACGACGCTTCTCTGACAGGTGCCAAGACACTGCCGCTCATCACCAGCACCACCATTCCCACCTTCTGGTACATCCCCATCACCGGAATCACCGTCGACGGCTCCGCCCTCGACATTCCTCCGGGCACTTTCGATCTCAAGCCTGACGGTAGCGGAGGCATGATCATCGACTCTGGAACCACCGTCACCATTCTCGATGACGCCGCCTACTCTCCTCTCAAGGCAGCCATCCAGTCCGCCGTGCATCTCACTCCTGCAGACGGCTCTTCCACGGGCCTCGATCTCTGCTACCAAATGCCCTCTGCCAAGCCCACCTTTCCCTCCCTCACTTTCAACTTCCAAGGCGGGATCGACTACGACATTCCCACAGACAACTACTTTATCGAGATAGACGACGGGAACGAGCACCTCTTGTGCCTCGCCGTGCTCGGCTCCTCCGGCCTGCTTGCATCTGGACCTTCTATCTTCGGCAACGTGCAGCAGCAAAACTACCACATCCTTTACAACGACGCCGACAGCACCCTCTCTTTCAAACCCACAACCTGCGATTCTCTCTAGATCTTCCATCCATCTCCCTTCTCATTCTCCTTTCTCCTCTTCTGTATGCATACGGGTTACATACACCTAATGCAATCTAGCCTCTTTGTTATATATTATCTCTTCTTTGTATACGGGTGACACCTCATGCAATCTATAACTTCTTTCACGTATCTTTCTCTCATCATATATACGAGTAACACTTCAATATATAATTGACAATACATATCACTTCTAAGTCAACATGTTACTAAGTCGACATATTACTGTTCTAGAAAGAAAGAACCTATAACTTCATTGCAGTTTTTCTCACTATGTAGCATTATATATAATATATAAGAGAATTACTAGATGGCATGCGAATAACACACTAAAATAATCTTTAATTTTTTTCTTTCTATTGTATTTTATTATGTGTTCTATTTTAGACTTTTGATCCAAACAAGGCCCATGAGCTTAGTGAATGATCCAAGCAATGAAATAGGGTAAAAAAAAATTGGACAAACTAACATAACGAAAAAAAATACTTTTGTTTCTATTAAAGATCATGAGCCTAGTGAAAGGTTGATGACCCAAGTAACAAAACAAGGCAAAATAAGAAATTTGGATAAGCTAACAAAAAGAAAGAACATATTTATATTTCTATTAAAGACATAAATAGTCTAAAAGGCTCAATACATCCTTTACATCCAAATATTATTGATTTAACCATTTTTATTAGCATTGACAACATAGATCACATACAAATCCCACACCTATAAGTGCATCTTTGTTAGCTTACACTTGAATCTACAATAAAACATTAGAATAAATCATAGCTTTAGAGAAAAGTCAAACATATTGATCAACATTATAATTGGCAAGAAAAGTTAAATTTCCATCTTTCCATATGCTAAAGAGAATATTCACTCTAAAAGCATGTGAGATCTAGTTGAATTTGTGAGGAATGTGGCATTAATCCCCTAATATAACCATATGCCATGAAAAGGTTTTGGTTTGAAGTGCTTGAAAAAGCTATGGATCCAAGTCCAAAAATTTAGGGCTCTTGAACAAAACCAAAAAAGTTCTTAAAAGACTCCAACTACCCACAAAGGGGCAATGGGGGTAATTAGGCAAGTGGGGAGAGATAAAATTATATCCATATCAAAGTTTATAATTCTAGAAGGTGGTGTTTGGACCCCACTTCCAATCTTTCCACCAAGGCATGGAATAATTGTTACCAACTTTTTAAACCATGTTAGCCAAAGTTATCCCTATGATTGTATCAAAATTTTCATGATTCTAATTAGAGAGGTGGAACTTGAATTTATCTTCATTCCATATCAAGAGACTCATTGAGTCTCTTGAGAAGAGGTCTAGCAAGGTTTGAATCCCTTTCCTATGAAACCTCAAGGTACACACCCATGGAAGCATTGTCATCAAGCAATATTGGTCTTAAAAAATAGAGGAGTCCCACTAAATAATTTACTGGTTGATGGAGATCTCATTATAAAATCTATAACCATTCTAGATGGGCCAAGGCTTCATGGCTTCCCAAGATCTCCAAATATTTTTATCACTAAATTCTCTTGAATCTATATTGCATCTTTCATTACAAGAAGGGTTTGAAACGATCCAATGGCCTTCAAAGAAGGTCATCTAAAAGGATAGCCAAAGGAAATGCAATGACACACAAGAATTTTCTAATCTTTGTATCCTTGAAGGGCATAAATAATCCATGTATTACAAATATCCAAACCCTATAACCAAGTAGATAAAGATCCCACACCTCTAGATTATTTGTGGAGGTAACAAACTCCTAGGCCACCCTATGAAATCCCTTGTGATTTTTTGAGGAAGTCAAAATTAAATCATTAATGAGTTTTTCCAAATTCATGTAAGAGGCTCTAGAATGAGCCCAACATGAGGAATAATACACGAGTGGCTATAATATTCTTGGAGAAAACTTTAGATTTCTTTGCCAAAGAGAGAGGTTTTGTAATCTTGTATATCAAATTTTCCAAATATGGTCAGAGAAACATGTCATAGGGATACCTATGAAGCCTAGAAGGAAAAATGGATACCCAAAATTTAAAAAATTTCTTATGACCAATATATTTCCAACAATAGTGTAGTTTCATAAATTTCATATCCTTGTAATTTCACACTACACAATGCCCTCTCTTTACCCTTTCTATATAAATTATTTAATTTCAAAATGATAGCACTTGAATCTTGCATTTTTATTAATTTTATGCTATCCTTAGCTCTCCATTTATGAATTCTTCCAAGTGGGGAAATTTCACACATATGTTTGTGCAATGCACTAGCATCCTATAAAATTCATGATTCTAATTGCTTGGTTAAGCCCATGTTTCCCTCTCATAATTTTAACTTGTAAGGCGAGTTTGACAAAAACATTCCCATAGAAAAATACTTTATTGAGATACATGATGGGAAGTAGCACCTCTTGTGCCTAACAATTCTCGACTATATTATAAATTAATATATAAAAGAGCTATAATAATAACTCTTAAAAATGATACAAAAATAAAATTATATGATTATCCAAGATTACACAAATACATTAATGTGATTGTATATTCAACATAAAATAAATAAAATCAAAAATATCATAGATGACACTAGATTAGATTCAAGAGTTGGAAAAAATACTATGAAATAGAAAGAATTCAAGAGACTGGTGCATGAAAGATCAAATTTTTAGCATCCAAAATGAAGCTACATGTTTCTCTATGGTGGTAGAATCTCCAAAATGTTAGGAGAATACAAGGGAAAGAGAAAATCAAAATTTGGCCAAAGATGTTAAAATATTTGAAAGCTAAATCCCCACCTTTAGATTATCAGCAAAATATTTAGAGGGAGAAATGTTAGAAGGAGAGGTATTGCAATTGATGAAGTACTCATAAGGTTGTAGTCCCTTGAGGGAAGTTTTCCACGTGAGAAATCTGAGGAAGAATCAAAATTTTAGATGGGTTAATGGGGTGTCATAGAACCCATGGAAAGACTTATTATTAAAGCTATAACCATAAAGGGAACTAGATTAAATTTAAAGTCCTTACTTTAAAATTTGAATTTAATCCAAAATTGTTAGATTAAATTCAAGAGTTGGAAAAATATTATGACATAGAAGGAATTAAATAGATCGATCCATTAAAGGTCAAATTTATTCAAAGAAAGGCATTTTATATACTACTCTAGTGGTCACACTTATATTGACAATGATTTTTAGTTGTAGGAGAATGACTGTGGTGGAGGTTCTATTGATATGGCTTTTGACACAATAAAAAAGATACCTAGGTAGAGCTCTAACTCAAAAGAGATTTACCCCCTCTATTTTTTTGATTCTTGGTCAATCAATTTTGATTAGGTTGACTATAAATGGTAAATATGGGTTCTAAAAATATGGTACTAGTATCTAAAGGGATTGAAGCATTATTATAATATTTATTTTTTATTAGATCCAAGAATTGACCTATCTTTAGGAAAAGGATCTCACATCCTTTATCAATGAAGTAGTGAGCATCAAAAAATTGATTAAAAGAAATAATTATTGGAAAACACAAAAAAAATAGAAAGATGAGGATTAAATAATTAAATGATCAAGTAAAAGGAGATCAAAGGGATAGATATGAGCATATTTTTCTTATATGAACTTACCTTTATTTTCCAAGTTTTTTAGTTAAGGATATATATAGCCTTGTATTAGCTAGTTGTATGCAACCTAAATACTTGAATAATGCAATCTCAAAGGAAAATATGTGGCACACATTCATGAAATTAATAAATATAAAATTATTTTCCTAATGTCTCATACAATATAAAGTATCCATGAGAATGCCTACATATGTGACACATGCATCCCTAGGATGTCCCACCACTAAATATTTATTTTTATATTATTAAAAAATTTACTATTATTACACAAGGTGTACAATACACCTTTCCCAACATGTCCATGTGAGTGTGATAGTGATTTTCATGATTTGTATAGAGTTCATCTAGATGAATTATCAAGATATGATTACACTAGGGGTATCACATTATTCTTCTCATTAGATCAATTAGTTTGACATTGGCATATATTTCATGTGATCTTAGTCACATCAAGCTTATATCACATATCTTGAGCCAACATTTATTGTTCTTGTATTATGGAATCACATGGCCAAATTATATTCTATATTGAGATTGTATTAATATTGAGCCTATACTATTTTGACTTTATCATGATTCCATACGGTTTTTTCATGAAAAGATAAATTAATTAATTAAGAAATCTTAAAAATTTACATTAAGATTTCCAAATTGAAAAAATTTCACTAAAGGCCAAAGAGTAAAAATCTAAGTCCAATTTTTGCACAAATTCTCCACCTTTAGGAACTGAAAATAACTATCAAACCAACAAAACATATCAAACTAATATTTAAAAACTAGCCATGTCAAACTGAAGTGTTATGAAAGAACCAAAGAAACTTTGAATATTTAGAAAAAGGTATGAATTTCCAATATATGACCTTCAATTGCAATTAACATCAAAGGTCCATTTGGTTGAATAGTCTACATGATAGAATTTCATTCCCTAGGGATATGAACAAAGGAGATAAACTCATTTTTTGTGAAAGGTGAAGAATTTTATCAACATAAAAATCCAACCTCCAAGAAGACTCAATAAATATTTCATTCTTTAGAATGACGGTCACTATCATAGAATCCATCTCAAAATTTATCTTTTTCAGCCTAAGTGACAGGATTTATCTAAAGCCACAAGGAATGTCAAAGAATCCATCTTTAATTCTCAATATTGATCCCCATAATAGTAGAATAAAATAAGTGAACCAAACCAACACTATTATATCCAACTCTGCCTATCTTTGCAGCACCCAAGTTACTATAAATAGAACCGTCAATTTTAATTTCAATAAAGAATAGAATGAGACCATTTATCTACTACATTATTCTTATTAGAATATTTAAAACTAGAGCTAGAAGGAATAGATTCAATCAAATGACCCAAATCAAGTTGTTGCATAATCTAAATACTAGGTGGACCAAATAGTTCATTCATAAAATACTTAGAAAATAAATTTTATTTTAATGAGTCAAAAACACATTTCCAAACATATTGAATATGATTCTTAAGACATAAGATTTGATAATTTATTTCCAACTAAAAAATCCAAAGAATAAAGATAGTACCAATATCCCATGCCACCAAAATAATAAAAATAAAAGCATGAGGACATCTCAAACTAGTGTAAAACTCAAATAAAGTAGCATGAAAAAGAGGATAGTTCCAATTGTTCCATCATTACCTCAAAATACCCTCAAATAAGGAATGTTGAAAGAAGATATGAGTGACACGTTCCTCATTAACATCACAAAGAACACATTTGGAAGGACTTTGGAAACCCCTCTTTCTTATTTATGTTATTTTATTCTTATCTTGATCATTTTTGACAATTTTTTCCACATATATATTGTATATATCCTACATTAGGGGAATTATTCTTTTGTGCTTTATTGCATTGAGTTATACTACCATACTGGATTATCTATATTTGTATCACTTATTATGATCATGTTTTCTATATTTGGGGAATTTCTCCACTATCAGGCCTTTGTGTAATCTATCTTATTTATCCTATATATCGTGTTAATCTTATTTGTACTAGACAACTTATTACCACTATTGAGTCTTGTGAAACTGATCTTACTTATCCTATTGGCCCTACCACATACTCATGAATGCCACATTAGGCCTTTTATTATAATTTCATGGGTTTTTATTATTGGGAATTATATCACCATTATTTTGGATATACTAGGGGAAATAATATTATCTTTGAACCTATCTCCAATCCATTTCCATGCTTCTACTAATGTATTTTCTCATTGTGATTTTTTATAATTTAATGCTTGGATGACTATATGTAGTCACATTTAGTGGTTTACCACATGTTTATGACTATAATTATCTCATGAATACATTATATTATCAATTTATTATTCTTCCATTTATTATTAATACATCCAAAAAGATGTCCATTTAATAAATTACACCCTATGATATTAATCAATTGAAGTAGAGAGCATACATGACCAGCAATGCTCACATTTTTACACTCACTCTATTGTGTAGTTAGATGCTACTCACAAATTATGTTACCCCTATTCTAACAATAACTAATGGGAGAACATATGAAGAAAGGAAGAACATGGAATGAGAATCCTGGTCCTTCTCAAACTATATTTTTTTCTAATTTATCACATTTACATAATTTATGTTTGAGAATGCTACATTGTAAAGTGCGAAAGTCTTTAAATCCAAACAACGACAATTCCTTAAATAAATTCATTTATATTCCAAAGAAATTTGAAACTCCATTCATTAAATTTCATAAAATCCAAAAAATTTCAAAGATATTGACTTAAATTCTACAAATAGATTCATAATACTTCCAGCTATGATCATAAACATGTCATCTTACACGACATTTAAAAATACAAAAGCATTTGTAACTAGAGTTTACAATCTGAAACTTAGGCATTATATTGCCTTAAGCTCCATAATATTCTAACAAGACTTAGGCATTCTATCGCCTTAAGTTCTACAATAATCATTCAATAATAAATACAATAGATATATGAAGATATCTTCATTTAATCTTCAATCCGATAGACAATCTTCAAACATGAAGACGAGAACAAGGTTCGGGCGCTTTTTCCGCCCAACCTCGAAGCTTACACTTCCCCGGAATTCTTTAGTCATTCAAAGAATACCCGGCCCTGCATGAATCACTTAGCAAAAAGAAGTCGACAAGCAGGATGGAGTCTGATGCGTGCCTAGTATAACTAGTAATTCCACAAGAATTTTCATTTTTCTAATTCATTTAAGAAACAAGCAAGTTCGATACTAGGATATGGTAGAGAGATAAATATTCCATCTATTTCAATGGTCCTTAAGTTACTTGGCCAAGTAAAATGTCATGCACGACAAGTAATAGTAGTTTTGGAAAAGAAAAACTACGCTCTCTATAAACCCATATTCGGCACCCGTCCCAGAAGGTAACTATCCAAACACATGTCATGCGCATACAATTATCAAGCGTGCATGGTTCCATACAACATAAATAAATTATCTTTCCCAACACAAGTCATGTGCATTCCATATCAAGCATACATGGTTCCAAAAATAAAGATTATCTTTCCCAATCACATGTCATGCACATTCATTTATCAAGCATGCACGATTTTATTGCAGTAATTTTCACATATTTAAATCGCCAATAACATTTAATTCATATTTAATTTAAAATAAAAGAAGGTGTCTCTCAAGTATGTAACTAAGTACATATAAAAATAGAATAAATGAGCACACATTCTTTCGGTTCATTTACTCTTAAAATTTATCTACACATCAATTTAATCTTTTTCTAATTCATTGCATTTCAAAGTAAGTATATTTTTAACTTTACTTCAAGATTCTTTTCTGTTTTTTCACATTTCCCTTAAAATAATAATATCTTTTCATAACTACATAACACCTCACATTTACTTATGTTTCATAAACAAATTTTAGAATCAATCTTTGAAATTTATCAAAATCCATTCTTTTGCTTTTCAAGCATATTTAAATACACAAAAAAATATTTAATCTTTCATTTTGCAAAAACATTCAATAATTTTAATGTTTGATAATTCAATATCTTCATGTTCTTTTCTTGCAATTTCCAATTTTCTGTTGTACAGTTTAACTAATGTAGTTTTTATTGGGGGTTTTCTAAATCTAAAACATGTTGTTCTCTGTGAAAATCTTCACTATATTTAATGGAATAAATCCTTAAACATCCA